>JAAXCT010000889.1:0-298114 GCA_012490785.1 Eragrostis nindensis
TCCCCTCAGGACCTCCCCGACGAGCTCATCTTCCATATCAACTACCTCGGCGCTGACCAGCCCACATTCACGCTCAACTTCTCCAAAGGTGCAAGCGCACTCTGTTACAATCTGTTTCAGGCTTTCAGTGCGCACAAGTGAGTTAATTCGGTGTGCTCTGTTGGACAGGTTCCAGCCAGATTATTGCTCAGTATTACCAACTCATCCGTCTTGGATTCGAGGTAACTGCAATTTACATCCCCGGGGGCTTGATTCATTGTTGCATGTGTTTGCAAGGAACACAAAAAACGTTTGGTGTTTTCTTGTGTCTGCAAGCAAACAAGCACACCCATTTCATGCACTTCAGGTTGTTGCGCTGTCTCCTGTCTGTTGGGATTCTGTGTGTTAGCTCGTCACGCCATCCGGGTGTTGATCTTCTTCACAAAAGAATTTTAGTTTTATTTGGATCATACGCACAAATCAGGACACATTACAAGATAGAAAAACGAAAAAAATAAATAAACCCCAGCTTCTAGAAGGGTTAGTGGCCGGCTGAGTGCACGCTCCATTTTTTATGTAACACGTAGTGAGATTAATTCTTCTCCATCTTTTTAGTCTGAAGTTGATCAACTAATTAAACGTGCTGCCTGTGACCTCATCAAGTCCATAGAAAAAGAGAGGGCAGCATGCAGTTCTATATGTGCCTATATACTTTATTTTGCATCATCCATTGATCAAACCTACGGCTATGCCATTATTGATCAAGCCGCACTTGTTCATCTGCAATAGCTAGCTCTGCGACTAAAATCTTCTAAAGTTTCTTGCTCCATTTTCACAACTTAACTAAGAAATGTAAAATTTCACGATTTAACTAGCTATAAGAGGAACGATCAGTAAGTTCTAAGCTTGTCTACTTCCCGAACAATCACATCACTTTCATGTGTAGGGCAGCATGTTTTTTTTGTCGAAACCTAATGACAGTTGATATTTTTCTAGAAAGAGGAATGTGTAGGGCAGCTGCCATACAGAATGTATAGCGGTACTCGTGCAGTTGAGCTAACCAGGCACTATTGGTGGTGGTTGTTCATAACCTGTGTAGTGTTGTCACTGTGCTACCAACCACCAGCTGCCACCGCCAAATGCAAGCCAACCATTGCAATCACCATCCAGAATTCTGTATGCGAATAAGCCATCCTGATAGAATTCCCTAATGCCTTTATCCATCGGCTTGCCAAGCATGACCAGCACATATCTTACATGAATTCCCTAATGCCTTATTGGCTATTTTCATTTGTGTCACGGTAGAATACGAGGAAATCACACACACACAATAGACCTCCTCGAGAGCAAAAATGAACTTGAATATAGCTATTATATGCAAGTAATCATTCCTATGTCGAAATTTGGAATTGACTCTTTTATATATGTTCCGTTCTTTGCAGGAGAGGCTTTGTGCACACCGTCTTCCACTCGACACTTTGCAGATAGCAAGGTGGGACATAAAAGCCTCCTCTTTTTTCCATTCATGTCTGTAGGTCACGCGTAACCTATTTAGGCGTCTCCCGTTCGAAAGAGATACAGTTGGAGATATGTAGATCTTTGCATATCTATGACCGTATCTGTTTCGAATTGTCCACGTTTTTTGGACAGCCCGAGGATGCGTAGATGGGGTTAGTTTCCATGGTTTACTTCGGTCCGAGACAGAATTTCGGCAGCACCTCCCTGTTGTTCTCCGGATACACAATCTCCCTGCGGGGACGTGTATTTGGAGAACAGCGGGGCGGTGCTGCCGAAATTCTGTCTCGGACACGGAGTAAACCATGGAAACTAACCCCATCTGCGCATCCTCGGGTGGGATTAGGACCTATCTTCACCTATTAGACAGTTGGAACATCGTGTAGATCGATGCAAATGAATTAATTTTATATTACTTGTTGATATATATCTGTTAGAGGATGGAAGACCGTGAGTGGATGTACACGGGCCGCTTAAGTCGGACTGAGTTTACCGACGAATGGATTGAGAAGTCAGAAGCTTTCATGGAACAAACATTTGCCAAGGCTAAAGGAGCGAGTGCCACTTGGTGTCCCTGCAGCCGTTGTAACAACACGCGGCGAAAAACAAAGGATGTCATGGCTAAACATCTATGTCTGAATGGATTTACGCCAGGCTATACTCGGTGGTTGTACCATGGTGAAGCCGAACGTGTGAGAGACGACGTCGTGAGACAACGCGTCGATGATTATGATGCTGATGGTGGGGTAGAAGACATGTTACATGACTACCATGAAGCACATTTCAATGTGGATGAAGAACGTAGAGAGGAGGAGCCAGAGGAGACCGCAAAGGCGTATTACGACATGTTGTCTTCTTCACAGCGACCTCTTCACATGCATTCCAAGGTTTCTCAGCTGGATGCCATTGCACGTCTAATGGCCGTAAAGTCCCAGTTCAGCTTCAGTCGAAACGCCTTCGATGTTATGTTGACAGTTATTGGCACCTTGCTTCCGGAAGGTCACATTCTGCCAAAGAACATGTATGAGGCACAGAAACTCCTTCGTGCACTTAAGATGCCATATGAGCAGATACATGCGTGTTCAAAGGGATGCATCTTATTTAGGAAAGAACACGCAGAAGCAAAATACTGTCCAAAGTGTGGATCCTCTAGGTTCATGGAGGTAGACGCTGCTGATGGCCAAAAGAGGCAGCTCGCGGTCCCCGCGAAAATCCTACGGTACCTTCCATTCATACCGAGGATCCAACGCCTTTACATGACCGAGGAATCCGCGAAACAGATGACATGGCATAAAGATGGAGTCCGATACAATCCTGATAAGCTTGTACATCCATCTGATGGTGAAGCCTGGAAATATTTTGATGAGATTCACGGCATAAAAGCTCTGGAGGCTCGTAATGTACGTGTGGCGTTGGCAACAGATGGGTTCAATCCTTATGGAATGGGAGCTGCCCCGTACAGTTGTTGGCCCGTTTTCGTTATACCCCTGAATCCCCCCCCCCCCCCCCCCCCCCCCCCCCCGTCCTCTTTCAACGACAGAACATATTCTTGTCGCTGATAATTCCTGAAAACCCGAGGAATAATATGTCTGTGTACATGGAGCCTCTGATCGATGGTTTGGTCCGTGCTTGGGAGGAAGGGGTATGGACATACGATTCATCTAGAAAGGAAAACTTCAGAATGTATGTTAATTACCACTACTCTCTGCATGACCTGCCGGCGTATGGGACATTCTGCGGCCATGGTGTTCACTCTAAGTTCCCATGCCCAGTATGCAAGACAATTGTGAGGTTCATTTGGTTGAAGAAGGGTGGCAAGTTTTCTTCATTCGACCAACACCGACAGTTCCTTCCTCCTGACCATCCATTCAGAAGAGACAAAAAGAATTTCACGAAAGGTGTCGCAGTGCCCCACCAAGCACGGCCGTTCATGACAGGTGCCGAGGTGCGTGCTCAGTTAGATGCTCTCGTGGTTGATGAACAAGAAGGTGGTTTTGTGGGATATGGTGAGCTACATGCCTTCACTCAGATCTGCGGCTTGTGGAGGCTTTCCTATATGGAAGACCTTCTTCTTCCACATAACATTGACCTAATGCACACTGAACATGGCATTGGCGTTCCTCTTTTCGCAACAATCATGGACATTCCTGATAAGACAAGGGACAACGTGAAGGCAAGAGTCGATCAAGCAGCGTTATGTGATAGGCCTAAGCTAGACATGGCGCCTCCTAAATCCGGCAAGTCATGGAGGAAGCCTCCGGCCGATTTCGTCCTTACGAGGCCTCAAAGGAGGGAAGTACTAGAATGGTTCAAAACGTTAATGTTCCCTGATGGGTTTGCAGCGAATCTGAGTAGAGGGGTGAACTTAACAACTATGCGAATCAACGGGGCAAAGAGTCATGACTACCACATGTGGCTTGAGCGGCTTCTTCCGGTGATGGTTCGAGGCTATCTCCCTGATCATGTGTGGCTAGTGCTGGCCGAGTTGAGCTATTTCTTCCGCCAGCTTTGTGCCAAGGAGGTATCTAAGACCGTGATTGCAGACATGGAAAAAATGGCGCCTGTGTTGCTCTGTAAGTTGGAGAAGATATTTCCACCCGGCATGTTCACTCCGATGTTTCATATGATTTTGCACCTCCCGTATGAGGCACGAATGGGAGGGCCTGCGCAGAACCGTTGGTGCTATTCAATTGAGAGGTGTCAAAAGGTTCTTCGAACGAAATGCAAGAATAAATGCAAAATTGAAGCTTCCATTGCAGAGGCTTACGTTCTGGCGGAGGTGTCAAACTTCACATCACAATACTATTCAGACAACCTTCCGAGCGTGCATTATCCAGCTCCTCGTTACAATGCTAGCGAAAACGAATCGAAACTCAGCCTTTTCCTAGGGCAACACGGAACTGCAAGTGAAGGGACCAACAAGACCTTGAAACATGAAGAGTGGCGCACTATCATGCTATATGTGTTGACCAACCTTTCCGAAGTGTTGCCGTACATACAGTAAGTTACTGTCCAATTTTTTTTCCTAGTATTCAATATTCTGCGTCCAACCAACTTGTTCCTTGTTGGTACAGGGAATTTATTCATGAATTCTGGCGTGGATCAAGAGAACCAACCGCACAGGAAGTTGCTATCCTTATTTCAAAGGGTGCGGGAAATGAAATGCCTGATTTCATTTCTTGGTTCAAACAAAAGGTATTTAGCATTTTTTCGTATCGCTTACAAGTTGCTCGTACGTGCGAATAATATAACTAACGATCCTGCTTGAACTTGCAGAGCCAAACTGATGCGTCTATGAGTGCCGATCTAAGACAAGTTGCCGATGGCTGTGCCTATAGGGTTAGGTCATTTCGAAGCTATGACGTTAATGGGTACCGCTTTCACACAACAAGCTATGAGCAGAGTCGGCCCAATCGAAGAACCACTAATACCGGAGTTTTTACTCCGGGGGACGATGGGGTCGAGTATTATGGAAGAGTTGAAGAAATATACGAACTCAAGTTTCATGGGTCCAAACCTCTTACTCCTGTCATATTCAAATGCCTTTGGTTTGATCCTCAAGCAGTGAGACAGACCCCTAGTATTGGCCTAGTCGAAATTCGACAGTCATCAGTGTACCCAGGAGACGATGTATACATTGTGGCGCAACAGGCCACACAAGTTTATTATAGCTCATACCCGTGCCAAACCGACGACCGTATCAAGGGTTGGGATGTTGTGTACAAAGTAGCGCCACACGGCAAACTACCTGTCCCAAACAATGAAGATTACAATATAGTGCCAAACCCAGACGAGGAAGAGTTCTTTCAAGAACATGGGCAAGAAGAGGTTTTCAGATAGACTTAACCGAAGAGATCGGAATGGAAGTGGAGAATGAAACGGTTAGTGACGACGATGTCGGAGATGAGGTTCATAATGTGAACGATTTGAAATTACTTGAGCGGTTACATTTAAACCTTGCGGACGAAGGCGACATTCCTCCTCCGGCGAATGTGCAAAATGATATCGACATGCCTGATAGTGATGATGAGGCGTATGATGAAGCTAATCCCGATTATGATGATTATTTCTGAT
Source organism: Eragrostis nindensis (assembly GCA_012490785.1). Taxonomy (NCBI): domain Eukaryota; kingdom Viridiplantae; phylum Streptophyta; class Magnoliopsida; order Poales; family Poaceae; genus Eragrostis; species Eragrostis nindensis. The sequence goes on from JAAXCT010000889.1 coordinate 5,569, forward strand.
ACATGTATGGTCTTTTTAAATTATTTTCATATTTCCAATAATATATATATATATGTTACTTTCTAATTATATATGTTTTATTTGTTTTGCATCTGTTTGGAAGTACTGATGGATTTCATCTTTTCAATTGCAGGTGATTGATCGAAGATGGTGGGCAGAGGTGGTGTGTTGAGGTCGGTGTCGTCGCTTTACAAGAGAGCGACTGGGAAGGGGAAGGGGTCTGATGAAGCTGAGGGGTCCGGGAAGGGACGAGGGAAGGGGCGAGGGAAGGGGCGAGGCAGAGGTGGAGGAGCTGGAGGCAGGGGTCGAGGAGGCAGGAGGGACCCGTCGCCTACACCTTCCGCGCACGAGGAAGAGGAGGAGCACCAGGAGGAGTCCGAGGAGGAGGAGCACCAGGGAGAGGAGGAGGAGGAGGAGTTACCTTCTGCTCACGGCTCTGAGGAGGAGGAGGACGAGGACGAGGAGGGAGAGGCAGGAGGGTCCGGTTCCGCTTCCGAGGACTTGCAGAGTGTGTGGTTGCGCGGTCCCTCACAGCTCCCGACTCGGCCGATTCCTCCTAACAGACGGCCGATGATTCGACCCATACCGCCTAGGTACGTAATTTTCTAATTTTTATCGCTAACTTCTCATTTCATATGTTCAAAATCACAATAACATCTATTATTTTGTCTCATTCATTTGGGCAGGGGTTGGGAGGTGATCGAGGCAGGTGATCACAAGCGCATTCTCAATGGCATCCTGGGTCTTTTGTGCAGGCTACACTTCCCTGGCATGGTGCTTTACGCCGGCAAGCAGGTGCCGGCCTTGACGTGGGACCACTACAGAAACGCCACCGATCTCCCAGATCGTGACAACAGGGTTTTTCAGCACAAGGCGGAGAGGGTGATGGAAGAGCTGTGGGTAAGTCTTCGTTGCACTGCATTGGTCAATACATCGCATTCATTGGATATTATTCAAATAATGACAGTGTACATTGCGTCTTGATGCAGGATTTCTACAGATGCGAGCATGGGCAGGAGGCGTTGGCGGTTCGTGTGACGAACAATGCATATCGTAAACTCGTCAGAGACATGCATTATGAGTCGCGCGTCCAGGCCGTCATAACTTACTACGTTACTGTCCAAAAAATGAAGGTGGAAAAAAAGGAGGCACGAACCATTGAGCTTACCCGAGAGCAATACATGCTGGTAAACACGAATACCGAACTCTTATGAGATTAAGTACGCTTAATTTGATCTTCTCATATTTCTATACTTGATGACGTGCTGGTGCCTCCGTGGTGGTGCGCCTCCCATTTCACGGCCTGGTCCTATATTGTCAACAAATGGTGCGAGCCCCAGTGGCATGAGACACACAACGCTTGCCGGGAGCGCTTGATGATGCCAGGGGCACCACACCATCAAGGCAACCTTACCCTTTCCCAGTACGCGGCTAGATGGATACGTGAACTCAACTTCTTTATTTAAACACTTAATATTCTCCATAACTTCTAATCATCTTTCTATTTTCCTTGCAGTCGGCGGCACATGGTGGCCAGCCTTGCGGGCAGTTGAAGGCCTTTGCTCTGTCCCACAAGGGCAAGGCGACGGCTGACATCGACTACAACCCAGAGGACCGCCCGAGGCGTACAGCAACGCTACCGTCCACAGCCGCCTCAGTGAGTACACCTCGGCGGCAAGGGAGGTCCATGCGCCAGAGTGGGATCCGAGCACCGAGCCCCTTGATGGAGAGGTCGTGATGAGGGTGGGTGGAGGTAAGAAGCATGGCCGGTACTGGATTGGCGACAGCACAATCGACACGGCCTCTACTCCCACCCTCTCCGAGATCCGAGCAAGGAGCACGGGCTCAGCTCCGCCCATACGCCCACGGCCTAGCGCTACACAGATCCAGATTGAGCAAATGCAGGTAATCTTGGTTTAATTCGTTGTTCATTGATTTGCACATGGTATTCCCTTGCATTGTAATATTGGGATCGATGAAATATTGTAGGCCCAGATGGAGGCGAAGTTGGAGCAAGAGCGGCAGAGGATGCAGGCCGAGATGGATGCGAAGCTGGAGGCAGAGCGGCAAAGGAATGACCAGCGGATGGCGCAGATGTTCCTTCATGCAGACTCATGGTACGGTGCCACAGCCAGGGCAACTCCCTTCTCTACCACTACCTCCTCCTTACGGCGGTCCTCCTCCCTTCGGCGGTCCTCCTCCCTTCGGCGTTCCTCCTCCCTTCGGCGTTCCTCCTACTTTCGGTGGTACTTCTCCTGGCACTCCTTCTGCAGGCACTCCGGTGAGTCACTTCAAATCTTTTGTACTTTAATTTCTTACCTTCAAGTATGATATAGTGAAGTAATTGAAGGGTTAGCTATGCTAGCTTGTAATCAATATTTTGTCACTTCTATTACATTTTAGTTTATATGCTTCTAACCTACACATTTTAGCTTATATGCTTTTAACCTACAATTTAAATACTTGTATTGCTTTGCTCGTGCAGAATCAATCGGCGGGATCCAACAATCCCTCTCCGCAGAATGCTTGGTCGCCGTGGCCGCCTCGTCAATAAACCTGTAATTGTATTTCAACTTCTATAACTATGTGTCGTGATCGTGTGAGACTTTGTGATGACGGTTGGTGGACTATGTGTTTGTGATGATCGTGGACCTCTATGTGATGTGTTTGTGATGACGGTTGATCGTGGACTTATATGTGATGTGTTTGTGATGATGGTGGAGCTTTTTATGTGATATGTTGAGTTTGTGATGGTGGTGGAGCTCATTTATGTGATATGTTGAGTTTGTGATGATGTGGGCTCAAATATGTGATATGTGATGATGATTTGGCTCATATATGTGATGTATGATGTTTTTTTGTGATTGTGGTCCAGGTTGTAGTCGATTTGAAATGTATATTGCAATCTGGAACATTTTTTTGCCGAGTGTTTTAGCACTTTGCCGAGTGCCAGGGCAAGGCACTCGGCAAAGAGACCATTCTTTGCCGTGTGCCTGACGTGGCACACGGCAAAGTGTCCAGGCTTTGCCGAGTGCCTGGCCCGGCGGCACTCGGCAAAGAGGCCAGGCTTTGCCGTGTGCCCGGGCCCACAGCACTCGGCAAAGTGGGGGTTGACGCCCGACGGACGTCAACACCTTTTTTTTGCCGAGCGCCACGTGTGGCACACGGCAAAGTGTTTGCCGTGTGCCCGACAAAAGGCACACGGCAAAGTACTGTTTGCCGGTACAGGTTTGCTGTGTGCCTTTGCCGAGTGTTGCACTTAGCGTTTTGCCGTGTGCCCAACGTGCTGTTTCCCGTAGTGAGCGTGCGCGAATGATTGATCTGGTCTCTCTTCTCATATATAAAGGCAAGGGAGCCGGTAGAACACGGGCGCCTCCTCTCGCTTCCGCCTGAGCACCCACCCATCCAGCCCGAAGCAAACAAAGCCCACATATATAACCAACAATTCTTCCGTAGCCCAGCAAGGGACTGTCGTCGTTCTGCGCCCCTCACATCGCATCCGCAACCATTCGCCGGCTCGCGCTGACTCGCTGAGGGAGAAGAAGCGAGATCCTCAGATGCAGAGGCGGACGGCGGAGAGAACCCCTCTTTCCCTCTTCTCCGTAAGCTCTGGCTCCCAGGCAGCGTAGCGCCGGCAATGGAATCGCTTCCTGCCGTAGATCACGTTTGAGGAACGGTCACCGCTTGAGGAGGAAGACGACCAAGGCTTGTCGGGCTGCGGCCCGGATGAGTTTTTAATCACAAATGGCCCATCCGATGTTGACTAACCTTCACCCGTTTTCTTTTTTGAGAGATCACTACTCCACCGTCAACACCGTAAGGTCCCTCTGATCATGATGTTCAGCCGCTAGCTAGTGCACGCACAACGGCACAACAGCCAAGGGAGCCACGGGCCATGGCGCACAAGCAAGTTCACAATAAAAGCAGTTCACAAAAGTTTGAAAATAAAAGACTCCCTCTCCATGCCGGTAGTATCCTAGCCAAATCATGACCTTGATTTTAGATAGTTTTGCCAGTCTTTTGTTACTTAGACAGAAAATTATGGTTTCATGGCCACTTGTTCATTCACAATTTCTGCCTTAACAAAAATCATAGCTGCCTTCCCATAGGTATAGATTTCTTATAGAAACATCACCCAAAAAAAAAAAATTCTTACAGAAACTTCACAACACGTTTCTTAAAAAGCAGAGGTGTGGGTCATCCGCGCAACAGCACAAGCACAAGTGTGTTGAAGTTTTATTTCATAAGTATTGGGTTGATTTTTTTTTTCTTTTTGAAGGCAGCACTGAGTTGTTCAATGGAGAAGTTCGCCATACCTAAATTTTTAAGCTGGGTCCGCCACTACTCAGATGTTTTTTTTAAAGATAAGGGAAGCTTTATTTCATAATCAAATAGTGTTTCGGTCTCTGCACCGCATAGGTACATGTAGCCTAAAACATCAAATACCATGAACCGAGACAGATCGAATTAATGATACTAAATGAAAAAGACAAAACCTCCACCCTCTAACTGTAAGCCCTCACACCAATCATTGTAAAGCTTGCCTCAAGGTATTTTGACGAATCCCTAAAAATTCAGAAGAACAGGGACATATACACCATATACCTGAAGGAAGAAAAAAAAAGTCACACACCTAATGAACTACCTATGCTAGTGTATCTAGCCAAACTCAAGGCCACAAAGTCCTCGACACCATAGCCCTTGATCTGACCAACACGAGTTGTTGGATAGCACCGCAAATCCATACTGACATCCATACTCTGATGTTCATCTCCGCACTTGTCGTCGATTTTGTTTCAGCGATCACCACAATTCTTTGAACCAAAATTGTGAAAGTCCTCAACGGAATCACTGAGATCCTTGCACAGACAGACACTAAAGATTGGATTTGAACAAAATGAACTACCTACGCTAGCATGCCAAAGTCGCCCACCGCTCGCCTCGTGTGGTTCCTTGCTTCCTCCGATGGACCCAAAGCCACCTCGCCAGCCATGCGCCTGGCTGCAAATCTTCTTCCCTATCAACCTGCTGAGACCTGCTCCGTTCGTTAATGTTACCGACGAATTCACTATCAAGCTGTCGAGCATGCGGGTCGTTTTCGTCTTCAAAAAAAAATTACTTTCTCTGTTTAAAAATAATTGATGTTTTTTATTTTTAGACATCATGTTTGATTATTCGTTTTATTCAAAAATTTAGATAAATATCATTTATCTATTTATAACTTGGTTTATCAGTAACGATGCTTTCATCGTGACACTTTTGGTTTAGTATGCATAAAAAATTGAATAAAATGTTTGTTTAAAAATAAAAGGCGTAAATTATTTTGAAACGGAGATAGCAAGTACTACTAGAAGAGGAAGCCAAATCCTCCTTTCCCCCTGTTTCGCCGAACAGAAGAACAAGGCTAAACAACTATTTTTCCCAGCGGCAACAATACGCTATATACCACTTTCGCAAAAGTCATCCGTTTCAGCTATCCTTTTTGAGAAGGGTTAAATTCTGTTTGGTGTCAAAATGCAACGTCACTTATCACCAGACCTTCGCCAGCTGCAAATGACGAAATCAGCCAGACCTGGGATCCAGAAAGTTCCCACAGACACAAAAACCGTTTGGGCCCGCATGTCAGGCAGACGGGACCCGAATTCACACCGTCCACACAAGCTCTCCAAACGTTCTCACAGGTAGTAGTAGTGAGTGAGTGATTGATTCCGTTTTAGCTCACCGAACGTTCTCACAGGTAGTAGGTAAGTGAGTGATTGATTCCGTTTTCTTTGAAAAAAAAAAAGTACTACAAGTGATTGATTCACTACTAAAAAATCACCTCGGATCTTCTACATAATAAATGTTGTGCATTCTCTTGAAGTTTACCGTTCCATGTCAGCCAATAATTTTTACTCGTCGGATGGAAAGGAAACTGGCGAAGATGAAGGGAGGTCTTCGCTAGGCACTGGGTAAAAATATCCCTGCTTTCCAGAACTTTCCTCCTCTTCGCTTCGGAACCAAATCCCCTGCCGTCGCTAGTTAAACGGCACGGCCGTGCCATTTCAACGACGAGGCACCTGGACTCTCTCTCAGGGATTTAAAAGCCCAAATACTCTTAATTAGGCCTAGTAATCTGGCCAGCGGTCATTATTTTTGTGAGATGATGCCTGATACACGTAATATGAGAGTATACGCCCAGCACAAATATTTTCGTTTTGCATGTTTTCAAGCAGAAAATTCACTCCTTCAAAAAAGTAGAAAATTCGCTAACTTGATAAAGAACATGAAGACATACATCGCCTCGCCTGCCTGCCGTTGTCGCCATGGAGCAAGGCAACACAAGAAGCTTCGTGCTCGTCTTCTTATCTACGGCCATCACATCTCGCTAGCACATGATGTCTGCTAACGCAGTCCTGTTGCTTGTGCTCTTTCCCTAGTCGCTGGTGCTCGTCGGTAGTAGCGGTTCCTTTGCGCTCTCCTCCTGGGTATCTGACGGCCTGAGGAATCAAATTGGAGAAAGAAACTGAATCAAATTGAGCTTTAGAGGCCTAAACGCAGCTGGAGCGGCAACATTCATACGTTTAGGAATTGAAGCGCGATTGCTGATGTCCCGGCGTGGCGTTAGAGCGCGCCTGCGTGAGGAAGACGAGTTTGATGGTGATGGTTACGATTGCTTTGGTTATTGGGCTTAAAGTGGGCCATATAAGGCCTGGGGAAACAAGTGCCGTGGACTCTTGTTATACAGAGACAAATCACCGTCATCAAAACTGGACTCGACGGCTTAGATGAGGGAATGCACGGTGTGCCGTTTTACTAATAACAGCAGGCGATTTGGTTTCCCTTCGCTGCTGTCCTCTACCAGCGAAAAAGGGAATCCACCGCAACCGGCCGCACGTTCTGATCGCTTCGCCTGCACGACCGTCGCCTGCATGAGCGTGACCACCATATATTACCGCGACGCACAAGCACAAGTGTATTACCGCGACGCACAAGCACAACTACCATTTTTCGGGCGAGCGGCCGGGCAGAATGGCGACGATCGCCGGCTGCGTCGTAACTTGTCTGCTCAACACAACAACGACACGACAGCAAGTACAACGAGAGGCGGACTACCTGATCACAAGGAAGAACTACGTATACCAGGCTGGAGCGAACCTTCGTCATCGAGCGCCACGATTTGCCCTGACGTAGCTTCGCCCTGGGCGAGAACGAGTACATGCACAAAAGAGTCTTTAGTCGCTGACCCGCTACATGCACAACAAGTGTTCGGTAAAATGTGTTCAAGTCCTCTGTTGATGCTTTTGTACCATTCAGATCATAGCATTCCTGTGCATTATGATTTTATACCATTCAGACGCCCTACAAGTGTTTGGTAAAATGTGACAATTTGGACGTCTGGTGCTCGAGCTGCACAACGTGGAAATCGGATATGAGGGTCCAGGAGGCTGGGGAGAAGGGAAAGGAGGACAGACATGTGAATCCACCTCCTAAACATTTAGCTGGCTAAGTTTAACCAATTTAGATTTAAATGAGGCGGCTAAATATTCTCCTGAACTTAGCCAACCCACCTTCTAAATGTTTAGCTCCTAGTCAACTCTAAACTTAGCCAAAACAAGAAAAAGTCGAGAAAAGTCCAAAAAGCCAGAGACATTAACAAGAGATCCAAACATGTAGCTCCTAAACATTAGTTGACTAATATTTTAATTAAATTTAGCCGGCTAGAGAATCCAAATAGGGTCTAAATTTCGTATCTCTATTCGTTATAGATCAAGACATCAGTCATCGAATTCAACCTCTAGGGTCAACAGTGGGTAACCGTGCACAACTCACCAATTAAGGCGGTGCGATGACTGTGTCACGTCCAGGGGCGGAGCCCAAAAACTTTGCAACGCTATTACGTAGATGTACCTTATACCAATGTTATATACATAAAAATCCTAGTTAAATCTAAATCTTTTAAGCCTAAATGCTTAGGGGAGAGCAAAACTTGATTTTTGCTGAAGGTATATGTTAAGTTTGTATCCCCATGATTGAAATCCTAGATCCGCCACTGGTCACATCATCCGGATATTGTGTCCGAAACCGTATTGGAATTAATTAAGATCAGCTCATGAATCAGGAGGGAAAAAGCAATGGTGGCGTCTTGCCGATCGAACACGATCCGGAATCCGAGTGGTGAATGGACACCGACTTTTTGTTAAAAAAAAAGACAATGGTGTTATATATTTAAAAATGGAGAGAGTAATTCGCGCACCACATCTCGCGTCGGTCTATCGCATTTGCTTCCTCGGTTGATCATCTCGCCTCGCCTCGTGCACAAGATGTTCCTCTTTAATTAAGATGGCCCAAGGCGGCGCGAACGTGCTCATCTTTTTTTTTTAATCAAACATACCTGTATTTAGAGGTTAAGAAATACAAAGCCCGTACACATACGAGTATGTTGTACAAGGATACAAAGGACAGCTGTCCTAGCACAATCGCACAAAAGATCCTTACAAACACAGAAAAAGCAAACAAATCCCTGGATCTTTTGCTCGATGCTTCCAGCGAGATCTACCGACGCCGGCCACCGCCAGAGCCACGAAACCTCGCCGGACTCCGCACACCCGTGGCGGTACAAGTCCCCTCGCACAAAGGCTTCAGATAGCCGGCAAAAGACACTCGCCGGTGACGACGAGATGAGCAAGAGCTGAAGGCGCCATCGGCCGGGGCCACGCCCCGAGACTTGAACCGCCTGGATCGAACCCCACCGGCGACGACGCTCACCGCCGTCGGGGGTAAGATGAGGTCGATCCGACCACCATCCAACCGCTGACCCGCAGCCGCCTCTCCATCCTTGGAAGCAAAAGCCGGCAACCCCCTCCTCCCGCCGACCGGCAAGAGAGCGGTCAACCGGCGCACGACTCCTGTACAGGCACCCCGCAACGAGGGTGCCACCTCCACGAGCTCTTCGCTGGCGACGGACCAGACCACCAGAGGCGAGGACAAACTCGAGAGGACCTATTCCATGCCGACGGCGACGCCAACGCCTCGCCGCCACCAGCCGGAAACACGAACCTCCACAAAGCATCACCGGAAAGCTCGCCGCTGTCGCCGACGCCTCCGCCACCAGATCCGCTGAGGGAGACAAAAGCTCCGACCGTCTCCGACATGGAAGACGGCGGAAGACCTAACCCTAACTACCTTAAACCTATCCTACAGCTAGAGGTAGCCCGCCCACGACGAGATCCTGCTTCCCCCCCCTCTCCGGCGCCAACGAGGCCGCCGGAGAGGAGGGGGAAGCGAGAGATCGAGCGCCGGGGCGAGGTCGTCTGAAAACGCCGGTGGTTACTGTAGCAAGGGATAAGGGAGAGAGGGGAAGGGAAAGTATTCGGTGCGGTCGAACGTGCTCATCTTGATCGACACCTTTGCCAGCCCCGTGGTGTTCCGCCTAGCAACGAGCCAGTGCCGTGTTGTGTGACTGTGTGTGCGCCGCCGAAGAGCTTGGTCGTGGTGAAGACCGTCGACAAGTGCATGGACTTGGAAGCACGGTACCGACAAATAAAGTGCAGCCCGTAGGTGACATCGGTGGCCAGCGACCAAAGCCGGCGGTGGAGGAGAGGTTTAGTGGCTGGGTTACGTCCGTGGTAGGATGTATGGGTGCTGCAGCGAGAGCATCGTTTCGTGGGCGACTTCAGGATACGCGACGCGATCAAGCAAAACAGGTTCTGAAGATGTGTCCTTGACAGTGTGCCGGTGCCGGCATGCTGTCCATTCGGTGATTAGGGCAACAAAAGATTAACTTGATTGTTGGTCGAGGAACATGTGTTGACTTTCCTCCATGAATGAACGCTGAACCCTTGCGAATTCAGGGTTTAGGAAATTTTGAGACAAGATGTATCTTTCATATCCTGATGCTATGTAATCTGAATTTACCAATAATACTGCCTTTCCCTGTGTTGTACTGATTCACTCTCTTTATTACTATCTGTTGTACAACTTTGTTGGCACCGCGATGGAGGAGGGAGTACCGCTGCTTGGTAGCGAGTGACAAGCTCTGCTTCCATCTTCCCATCTTCGTTCGGTCATCGACGATTGCGTGCAACAGAAGAAGTCCTATGGCCCGGTTGCTCGTGTTACCGAGGTAGCATCTCGATCGCATCTCTGAATCCCCACCTTCTGAAGAACCGAACACCACGCCGGATCAGGGCACGCGACGCACGCCGGCGCTGTGGCACCGCCCAGTGGCCAGTGCTTCGGCTTCTGGCGTATGACGGGGGGCCTCCTATACATAGACCGACATATAAGATTTAACCTGTAGGTCAGCTTAATAGCTTATTAAATTTGGCCTATTTGATCTAATTTAGCCTGCTAACTGACATCAACATTTTCAAACAACTATTTCAACATTTTTATAAACCTATATCAACATTTTCATGAAAAGAATCAACATTGTTGCAAAAAATATTGACATGGTACATAAAAAATGTTGACACAGTGCAAACAAATGTTGACACAGTACATTTAAAATGTTGACGAAAAATTTAAATTTCAAAAAATTTCAAAAAATATACATATTAGATCTCATTTTGTAGCATTAGTTCTAAACAACATCATAGTTCAAACGGATTCGAAAACAAACTTACGGTTTGTAAAAAAAATACGTTTGAAAATTAAAAATCGATTTGTTTTCTCCTTCCTCCCACCCGTCCTAATCAGAAGTCAACACATGGCAGCATCTCAGGCATCCCCTTCTCCACCCGCGCGAATGTCAGCCGTTGCACGAATCTCAAACACTGATCTACCAAACGTTAAATATAGCCCGTCCTACGTACAGGATTCTCGTGATGCTCTCGTTCTCGTGGCATTCGGGGCCCAAATATCCTCCATTCCCAGCCCCAGACCTGAAAGCCCTGCCTGCGCGGCCCGCTACTCACCGTGTCCAAAAACCGCCAAAAAAGCGGCCGCCGAGCACGAGCGCGCTGGGCGCCGCGCCCGCGGGGGCGCGTGCGGCGCTTGCGTGGTTTTGGAAACCGGCCATTTTGTTGCCCACGCCGCACCAGTACCCAACCGTTCTTCCCTCCCTTCAACTCCCAGATCCGACCACCTCGATCGGGACCCAACTGAAGCCGCACCCACACCGCCCGCCTCCCTCCCGAGTCCCGAGCGGCCGCCGCGGGCGACCCACCCACCGGCGCCTCACTCACTCAGATCCCCAGATCCCCCTCCTCCCTCCCTCCCGGCCATGGCCGCCCCCCGCGCCCGCCGCCACACGCTCCACTAGCGCCATGGCCTCCGCCGCCGGCGGCGCCCCCTGCCGGAGCCCGCTCGCCTGGCTCTTCGGCCTCGCCGCCGCGCTCTTCTTCGCCTCCTGGTACCTTCTCCTCGACTCCGCCGCCGGCCCGCCTGCCCACCGCCCCCGCCACGAGGGACTCCACCTCGGCGGCGGCGGCGGCGGCGGGCGGCGCGCCGGAAGGAAATGCGACCCGGCGAAGGCGCTGCTGCGGGTCTTCATGTACGACCTGCCCCCGGAGTTCCACTTCGGCCTGCTCGACTGGAACCCCCCCGCCGCGGGCTCCGTGTGGCCGGACGTCACGGGCGCCGCCGTGCCCGAGTACCCCGGCGGGCTCAACCTGCAGCACAGCATCGAGTACTGGCTGGCGCTGGACCTCCTCGCCTCCGAGCAGGGCGCGCCCACGCCCTGCGCCGCCGTGCGGGTGCGCGACGCCTCCGACGCCGACGTCGTCCTCGTCCCCTTCTTCGCCTCCCTCAGCTTCAACCGCCACTCACGGGTCGTCCCGCCGGCGCGGGCCAGCGAGGACCGCACGCTGCAGCGGCGCCTCCTCCGCTTCCTCGCCGCGCAGCCCGAGTGGCGGAGGTCCGGGGGCAGGGACCACGTCGTGCTCGCGCACCACCCCAACGGGATGCTCGACGCGCGGTACAGGCTCTGGCCCTGCGTCTTCGTGCTCTGCGACTTCGGCAGGTACCCGCCCAGCGTCGCCAGCCTCGACAAGGACGTCATCGCGCCCTACCGCCACGTCCTCCCCAACTTCGCCAATGACACCGCCGGCTACGACCACCGCCCGACGATGCTCTACTTCCAAGGCGCCATCTACAGGAAAGATGTGAGTGTGCCGTGCTTCTTACTCAGCCAAATTGAATCACAATGGGATTACCCACTTCTAATTTTATAATGCCACCCATCCCTCTCCTGTTTGAAGAACGTTGTGTCCCATATGATTTTCTTATATACCTGAAAAGAACTGAGAATGTTTGTCACGTGGCATGTGCACTCCTTTTCAGTCGTACTAGATCGGAATATAACACAGTCATCCCCATCCTGCATAGGGCACTTACCTGAAGTAGTGAAGTGCAACAATTTTCGCCACTGGAAGTTGCCACTCTTTGAAATCGATGCCAGTGGCTTAGCAATTCTGAGCATTTTACCTTATCCAATTTGATTGGCAGTCACTTGTTTCACGGTCTGCTCCCTCCCCTTACCATTTTTACACAATATGACAATCTATCCAGCTATAAGTCACACCTAAAGAAGTTCTGTTGTTCACCTTTCAGTAGTTATACAATCTGACAGGAGTAATTCTTAGAATCGTGATTCGTACGTGTCTGTGAACAATTCCAGTGACAGCAAAGCACGGACTAGCGACCAGGATGTTGTGTATTATAACTGGTCCAGTACATGACGTCCTGAGAATAGCTGAATTATTGAAAACGTTTATGATTCGTGTAAATATTGTTCCGAGTATTGACGCATTCTCTGCACAATGTTGTAGGGTGGTTTCATCCGGCAGGAGTTGTATTATCTTCTTAAAGATGAGAAAGATGTGCATTTTTCATTTGGAAGTGTGGCTGGTAACGGGATTGAGCAAGCGACACAGGGGATGCGGGCTTCCAAGTTCTGCCTCAACATTGCAGGCGACACTCCATCCTCCAACCGCCTCTTCGATTCCATAGTCAGCCACTGTGTTCCTGTCATCATCAGCGATGAGATCGAGCTTCCATTCGAGGATGTCCTTGACTACTCTAAGTTCTGCGTTATAGTGCGTGGCGAAGACGCAGTCAAGAAGGACTTCCTGATGAATCTGATCAAAGGGATAAGCCGAGAAGAGTGGACGCGAATGTGGAATAGGCTGAAGGAAGTAGAAAGACATTTTGAGTACCAATACCCATCTCAGACTGATGATGCTGTCCAGATGATCTGGAAGGCCATAGCTCGCAAGGTGCCCTCAATCCGGCTGAAGATTAACAGATTACGGAGATTTTCTAGGTTTGAGACTAACAAAACAAATGAGGCTCCACCACAATCATCTTCTTGGCTACAGAATCAGGTTCTTTGATTTTTAGAGTAACAAACTACGGTTGGGGCAAATATTAAACTGCAGAGATTATTGGAGTAGAGAGTACACCTGATACATGTAGCGTTACATACAGATTCCAGGGCATATTTTTGTTTTATTTACTCCTTTACTTTGTTCCTCTAAAATTGTCCTCGACTGCAGATTAGGGACAACAAAATTTTGTATCAGAGGTTGTATATTCTAGGAACGATTACTGATCGCTTACTGTTGTTGGTTCGTCTGTTCACTTCCACTGAGGTCCATAGGTGTAACTCAGCATTGTTGAGCAAGAATCTTTTGTATATGTTGCTTAATTCTACCAGTATATTTATTTCAAATTACAAAGGATTGATTATATTGTGGCGTCATGGATCATGACGAACATTGCCATCTGGGCACTGCTCTGAATGGCAAGTAGTATGGTTTAGACAATTCTGTCTCGTGGCCAGTCTATTCAGGCCTATAAACCGCAGTTTTTCAGTACCGGCCTTACGTGACAGCGGATAGCAGGCTTGAGGACGCGTGACCGTGACTAGAAATCCAAAGGATACACTGCATTATAAGATGCCGATACCTGTTACCTGATGGGATCAGTAGAAAAGTGGTTGAACGAAACGAAGCCTACGTGGTAATTGTTTGCCCAGTGAAAAATAATCCATTTATTTAAGAATCCAAGATCTTATTGATTGAACGAAATAGCAACGAGCCTAAAGAAGATTTGAAACAGAACATGCTTACTCCTATCGTCTCCAACATGCTACAGCAAAATTTAGAAATGATTTATAACTAATTATATTTGGAATCAGGATTATACAGACAGGCGCACAGGAAATACGTCGCATAAACTAATGGAACAAAGATTTCCTTGCATATACGCATATAAAAGGGAAGAGTTGCCTCAGAGTCACAAACGAGTATGCTCTTAACACGCACACACAAGATTCTGATCAGTGATCTTGTCATTTGAATGTCGAGAATTTTTTTAGGATTTTTAGAATCTGGAGACTGATACTTGTCCAAGTTTATTGTAATTGAAGGGCCAGCCGGAATTCTAAGGGAAACTCTATAGATGAAGAATTTCAGACACGAACACCATATTCAGATATTTTGTTGATCCTTTCCTGCAAGGCACACCTCTGAATTTTCAAATTAGAGGCCATTGAAGCCACCTGCAAAAAGAAACAAGGAATTTTAAAACAGTACTTCATGCAGCGGAAAAACAATTCAACATATGGATCATGTACTTGCCTCCGCACGCAGCTCAAGAGATTGCCTAGTAGGAATGGTTCGCAGTCGATCCATCAGACCTAAGGCACAAAGTGAACACTCAAAAGAATGCGTTTGTAGACTAAGCTTCCTATTAAATCACAAGATAACTAACTCAATGAGCTAATTGAACAAACTGCACAATCAAAAGGATGCATGTGCAGATTAAGTTTCCTATTAAATTGCAAGATAAATAACTTGAAGAAAGAATTTGATACCTGCAGCTGAGGATTCTGCCTTGTAAATGGAACTTATAAGGGATTGGATTTGCTTCCCAGTAGATCTGAAGAAAGGCATTGTATAAGTTCATGAATGTGGGTGAGAAACCATTGTTCAAGAGAGCAGCGGTATGAACAAGGAAGAATTCAATCAAAACTTAAAGTCAAATATTCAAATTACCTCAAATCAGTTTGTCCACGCTGCAGATCACTTTCACCAATGGCTACTTTGTCAAGAGTGTATTTGGAACCTTTTTTCAAGTTCTCAATAGTTGCTCTGTACTCCATCATGCTTTGTTCAGCATCATTCAGTAAATCCTGCCAACACAAGAAACATTTTAGTACGAACACCAGAAGCATTCATACATCCCAAAAGGGAGTACAAGGTTCATCTCCGGTGGTTCTCATATTTATGACCTAATTTAACAAAGCTTGTCACCGATAAAAGCTGCACTGATGACTAAAATACACAAAAAGCATTCTATCAGGATGAACTCACTCATGAATCTAGGTATATAGAAATGTAAATCAGTCTAAAGAAAGCCACTTAGGGTTGAATGAAAATTTTGATGTTGATGTTTGCATTGTATGGAACACACCTTCTCAGTCTTGAAACGCCCAAGGGTATTGCGATACAAAAATCTCCGAGGACCTGAAGATACCAATTCATCAGTATTGATACTTTGAGATAAGAAAAAGATAGCATCCAATAAATTTCATGATGAAAAAGGAAGGGCTGCTACTATACCCAAAAAATAAAATAAGGAAATTTTCAAGCAAACAAAAGTTGAACAGATAGCTTTTCAAAAGGGCTGATAGTGCCATCAGGACATTTGTTTATGTACAAAATGTTCACGATCATTTCCTCTTATTCTCTTTTTATGTACTTTTGACATTAACATGGAGAGGCCAGTAGGCCGCAGTGCCTTCAGCACCTCAATTTCCCGCTGCTCCCCTCAGTTTCCCACATCTACCTCTTGATTCTAGATACACCGCCACCACAGGCAGCTGAGCTTCTGTTCAACACTTAACCATGCCTAGGCAACGTCAAACGCGATATGGCGGACCTAGGTGTGGCGACCATGATGCCCAGCCCCCTCAGAGCTACTTGTCTCCTAGAAGGCAATTAGGCGACACCACAAAAACCATGCAAATCCTATTAATAATGATGTTCTTAAGCATGTTCTGGCTGCTGCTTTTATCTAATGACATGATTGCAATAGGGCTATATTTGCCACATCTATTTGACAATTTCTTGCAAGTTTTGTCTGCATGAAGTTAAACTCTTGAGTGTACCATGTGCCCACGTTATTAAAGGAACGATCAAACTAAGATGAACATTAAGGTAGATACACTTGGCTTGTCTTGATTTGCACCGGTCATGCTTTTGTGAGCTTGAGTTCAAGTCAAACGGAAGGAATTCTTGAACCGAAAAAGAAAATGCGTGCACAAGCCTCTAGTGACAAAGCCATAATTGATCCTTTCATTGCTAAAGGGTACCAAGCAATAAAAATATGGCATCTGCACTGTATACACTTGAATCAATAATAGATCGCAATTAACGACAGGGCAAGTTTTTGTATATAAAGACAAAACATAGCTTCGGAAACCTTCCCTGAGGGATAGTAGTGCATCAAAAGGACAGCTTCATTATTTGAGGATAAAAAAAAAATGAAGCCGTGCATGATTTACAAGCAATAGCATTTGCAAATTACAATGCAACTGAAATTAATCGTCTCCCACCAACGGATTGATAATAAATCAATTCAGAGTATTACAGTACCAATTCTACAAAAATATGACTTTCAGTGCATTCATTCATTTGTCTATTTGTCTAACTTTAATATAATATTATAATACGAATATGTATTCACCAAAGGGGCAATGGTGGTGTCCAAAAGGCAACACATTTTAGCAGACATTTGGCTCATTCAAAGTAGAGGGTTTCAAGATCCAATGGTTTATCCGGTCAGCATGACACCCCATGAACGTGTCTGCACAGGATGAATAGGTGCCATCGCACCAGTTCAAAAGACCTTGGGCTAACAACCTCTTCCTGAACAGGCAACCGGTACAATACAACTGTAACTGAGCTTTAATCCAACTCCAGATGTTTTCCAGCAAGTAATACAGCAATAACTTTGAATTTAGAGGATCCTAATTCCTAACAAGTCTTAAGAAAAAAAATGTAACTAGCCATATATAAATAAAAAAAAGAGGAACAACACAATCACTAACTGTAGACACTAACACCATTAGCACAAAATTCCCGTGACCTATATGATCATGGCATAACTACATGCATCATTGTCATGTTACCGAATAAATTGATTTACTTCATCTAACTATAATAGTCAACTTCCTGTCAGGTGTGTTAATTTAGTGACTACTGCTAGCTAAATTCTATTTCTTCTCTTACAGGTATAGTTATGTCTTATGTAAAAATAATAGCATGTGTAATGGGATGTAGGATTAGTTGGCACAAGGCCACAACAAAAATCACCATAGGTCATGTTTTATTCAACCTAGCAGTGAAACATAGTCGCTGACTTCAAAATTAAAATTAGTAGTTAACAGCTATTTGTGAACTGTTACTGGAACCCTTGTATTAATTTCTCCTTGGAATAGGAGAATATCAATAAAAGGATTGGGGTCTTTTGATGATCAGTATCAGATACTTCCTCCGAATCACTTTTTTCCTTTCTAGATCTCATTATGTCCTGGGTTCCCTAGAGGACCGGACTGCCGAACACTATGTGGATGGACTCTGCTATCTAGTTTCAGGATTTGCCAAACCATGGTGTCCTCATTCCTTGAGGTAATTTACTATTTTTCCTATGAAGTTTCCGCATGATGTATCAGACAGTTCGAGGAGACAAAAACATTCATCATGTCAACAATTAAACACAAAACTGAGGTTCATCAATCATAGCTCATTCCCCACGAAGGTTTCCAAAGAATCATCAGAACTACACCTCTGAACAGAATGAATCCTGCAACAGTGGCACATCCAATCGCCTCCGCCTGGTGCTCTCTCACAAGAACCAGTGCATCCACAATAGTTCCTGCAATGAAAACCAATTAGAGATTTCATAACCACCCTAGGGGCTGGCAAATGCATCGTGGGGGGAAATAGCCCTCACCTTTAGTGTTCTTCACAACCGCATCCTCATAAGTTTTGTATTGTGACCACAGCCCTGGTGCGAAACTCTACATATTTCATAACTAGAGTAAGTCCAAAAACACAAAAAAAAAATACTAGATCTTTAGGGGAAATGAAAACTTCTTCGTTAAATCAATGAAATGTTAGCTGAATAGTTTGTATGAATTCCGACAATAAAGATAAAAAAGATATTTCTCTGATTCTATCATCAAGAGTGAAATAGGGCCAACTTGGCAAATATTACCATTCATCCGTCCCCTCCAATCCAAAAAGAAAATGTGGAGATTGGCCAATATATACAGTGACATTTCGTGATTTTGTTTGCCCAAGTAGTTCTAACGCTTACCAAGCAAATTGGTCATATAAGTTCAACGAAATACATGACCTCTAGTCTTGTAAACCTAACACCGCATCCGAGGTTAAGAAGGGCGACCAGTAACATGAATCTATCAAAGATTCGTAAACAAGATCGGAATTTTTCTTCTGGGGGATATGCGGAAGGAACAAGACCTGGAGCTTGCGGAGAGGCCACGGGGAGGTGGAGGAAAGTTCGTCGCCTTGCGCCGGCGTGCGGCCGGGACCCGGCGACGCCATCAACTGGGATGGCGCTCGTTCTCCGGCGACCGATTGGTTGGGGGCGCTCGCGGACCTCTCGGGCTCTGTCTCGTCCACCGCCGGAACCAGTTCGGCCGTGCGTTTCTCTCTTCGCTTCTTCTTGGCATCGCGCAGTTCTGGGCCTTTTCTCTTTTTGAGAGGGTTTCGGCCCAATGTGGCTCGCAAAATAGCCCATGGAATATTATTACTTTGAGCATCATGCAAAAAAGCCCATGACCTACCTTGCCTTTCAGGATGCATCATTGTATGCAGTTCAAATGTCACGTGGCGGCCCCTCACGTAGGGTTTAGGCGACTCGCCGGCGATTGCTTCGGCGAGGATCTACGACGCCGGGGTTCTCGCTACTCGTCCTCCGTTGGTCCTCCTCCTGTTCGGGCTGACTCAGGGGCTGCCTTGCATAGCTGCCCAGCCTTGGCAGGAAACGACCTAGGGTTCCGTGAGTGGAGAATCCGGTGTAGAACATGACGGGAGAATCATCCAAGAGGAAGAAATACAAAGAGTATGAGAAGATAAAGTATGTGATGGTCTCCAGCGAGGAGGGCCGCTGAGAGCTATGAGTTGTATCAGCTGGAATTGTCGCGGCTTGGGCAATGCCGCGAAAGTTAAAGAGCTTCGCGAGCTAGCGAAGAAATTTGCTCCTACCGTGCTTTGCGTTCTTGAGACACAAGTCCACAAAGCGCGGGTTGAAGGATTGAAGGGTACTCTAGGATATGACAATGCTTTCGCTGTGAGTAGTTCAGGCCGCAGTGGCGGACTTGGCATTTTCTGAATAATAATACTAGAGTTGAGATTTTACCGTTTTCGCAGTACCATATTGATGCTATAGTCACTGAGAACAGGTGTGCACCATGGAGATTAACATGTGTTTATAGTGAGGCTCAGACTAATGAGCGTCATAAGACATGGGATTTATTGAAATTCATCAAGGCTTCATCCCCTTTACCATGGGTTTGCATTGGGGATTTTAATGAGGTTCCACAGGTCTGAACATGTAGGAGTTCAAGATCGGAGCCACGCTCAAATTTAAGGTTTCAGGGAGACGGTGAACGTATGTGGCCTTTATGACCTCGATTAGCCACCTGCTACAGGTCCAAACGAACTCTTTTTGGAGAAGAAAGTAGCAGGTGGCTCTTTTTGTAGAGTTCGTTTGGACCGTGCGTTGGCTACAGCTGACTGGTGCGCACGTTTTCCCTTGGCAAAATTGTCCCACTTGACGGCGGTAGCTTCAGACCATGATCCAATCATGCTTCGATGGGAGCTCAAAATTGACCGTCGGCGTCGAAAGAAAAAGAAGAAGCAGTTTCGGTATGAATTGATGTAGGAGTCACATGAGGAATTCCTTTCCACGTTAGCACAAATATGGCAAGGAGCAGGGTCCGCTGGCACTCTGAGTGAGTTACAAAACAAGCTGACGTCAGTGACGGGAGCACTTAGTGATTGGAGCATTCAGTCATTTGGCCATGTGAGACAGGAGTTGAAGCAACTTAACGAGGAGCTCGATCGGCTTCGATCTGATCCACTACATGTCAGACCTTCTCATGTGGAGACCAAGATAGTTGATCGTATTGTCGAGTTAAATCAGCGTGAGGAAATCATGTGGAAACAACGGTCAAGAATTATGTGGTTGTCAGCCGGAGACAAAAATACTCGCTTTTTCCATCTTAGAGCGAGCCAGAGGAGGAAAAAGAATAGAATTACTAAGCTAACAAAACCGGATGGACAATTCACAGAAAATGAGGAGGAGATGGGGTCTTTGGCTTGTGCGTTCTACAAGTCATTGTACATATCAGAAGGTGTCACAAATATGAATTGTGTGTTGGACACAGTACTTACCAAGGTGACGGGAGCGATGAGTGACAAATTGCTCACACCTTTTGAGAAAGAGGAGATCAAGGCAGCCTTGTTTCAAATGTTTCCGACGAAGGCACCTGGGCCGGACGGCCTTCCTGCGCACTTCTTCCAACGACATTGGGAGATTTGTGGTGATGAGGTGACTGCGGTGGTGCTACGTGTGTTGAGGGGCGAGGATGATCCGTCCATCATCAACAGCACGTCTATTGTTTTAATACCCAAAGTGGACAATCTGGAGGAGCTTGGTCAGTTCCGACCAATCAGCCTTTGCAACGTGATATACAAGATAGCCTCCAAAGTGATGGCGAACAGACTGCGAGTTGTGCTACCTGAGATTATCTCAGAGGAACAGTCCGCCTTTGTCCTGGGGAGATTGATTACAAACAATATCATTACAGCTTATGAGTGCATGCATTTTATGAAAAAGAAGAGAGCTCGTGCGAGCAGGTATTGTGCTCTAAAGTTGGACATGAGGAAAGCCTACGACCGCGTCGAATGGGAGTACTTAAAGGCTATTATGATTCGGTTGGGTTTTCACCGCCTATGGGTGGACATGATTATGAGATTGGTAACTACGGTTTCTTTCTCAGTGTTATTTAATGGTGAACGACTTGATAATTTTGTTCCTTCAAGGGGGATCCGTCAGGGGGATCCAATCTCACCCTACTTGTTCTTGTTAGCAGCAGAGGTCCTCTCGTGCCTATTAAATTCAAGAACTCAGTCATCTTCTCTCAATGGAATCAAAGTGGCATCGTCGGCTCCGATGGTTAGTCACTTACTCTGTGCAGATGACAACCTGTTGTTTTTCAAAGCAAATAGGGAGAGTGCGGATGAGGTGAAGGAGGTTCTGAATATTTATTGCCAAGCTTCTGGGCAGCGAATCAATGTTGATAAATCCTCTATACACTTTGCAAAAGGGGTACAAGGGAGTGTGCGTGAAGAGGTGATGAATTCACTGGATGTCCACAACGAAGCTTTGAGCGAGAAATATTTAGGCATGCCGACAGATGTTGGAACATCTACAAATGGTGCTTTTAAGTATCTGAAAGATAAAGTCTGGAAGATGGTCTAGGGCTGGCTAGAACAAGCACTTTCATCATGTGGTAAAGAAGTGCTCATCAAATATGTAGCGCAAGCAGTTCCGACGTATTCTATGTCTTGCTTCAGACTACCGCGAGGATTGTGCCAACATATTGATGGTTTGCTCCAAAAATTTTGGTGAGGGAGCAAGGATGGCCAGTGGAAGACATGCTGGGTGGCATGGGAGAGTATGACAAAGCCAAAGTATATGGGTGGCTTAGGCTTCAGAGATATTGAACTTTTCAATCTTGCACTTCTTGCACGACAGGCTTGGAGGATCTTGCAAGACCCTACATCTTTGAGTGCACGGGTGTTGAAGGCGGTATATTATCCTAATGGGGATTTTCTCGATGCGGAGATTGGGGGGTCGCCATCCAGAGTTGGCGAGCCGTATTTGATGGCAAAGATGTCCTAGTCCAAGGATTAATTAAACGTATTGGCACAGGCGAGACAACCCATATTTGGAACTCAAATTGGCTACCAAGGGATGGTCTCATGCGGCCAATTAATCTTGCCACGACAAATCAACCACAACTGGTGAGTGAGCTGATTCATGACATTGGAGGCTGTTGGAATACGCAGCTTATTAAAGAGCATTTTTACCAATGGACCAAGAAGTCATAGCAAACATCCCATTGAGCACCAGGAGGCAATCTGATTTCTGGGCATGGCACTACAAGCGATCGGGAGTGTTCACGGTCAGATCGGCATACAGGATGCTTGTTCATAACAAGGATCGGAGGATAGACTGGATTGAGCACAATGCGAGGCAGTCCAATTTGAAATCTGAGCAGAAGGATTGGACGGATATCTGGAGAGTCAAAGTCCCATCGAAGGTGCGTGTTTTCTTGTGGAGGCTAGCACGACAGTCGATTCCAACAGAAGATATTCGTCATCGAAGAAATATGGCCAACAACAAAAATTGTGCAATATGTGGCGCTCCAGATTCCTGGAGGCACTCGTTGTTGGAGTGTAATTTTGCTAGATGTGTTTGGGCACTGGAGCAAGAAGATCTGGTGCAGTCCATTAGCAATATTCACTATGGCGATGCTAGAGGTTGGTTGCATGAAGCAATAAAGGCTTTGGATCACAATGATTTGACCAGGGTAGTGGTTAATCTGTGGGCTATTTGGTATGCAAGGAGAAAAGTTATTCATGAGAATATTTTTCAAAGTCCACTGTCGACGCACTGTTTTGTCGACAGGTTTATTGCGAACTTGGAGTTGATCAAGCCAAAGCCGCAGGAGAATCAAGTTACACCAATACAAGTGCCCCGTTGGATTCCTCCCCCATCGGGTTATGCAAAGATCAACGTGGACGCTGCGCTTTCCAAGAACATGAGCATCGCAACAATGGTTGCGGTGGCACGCAATTATGAGGGAACTTTCATGGGAGCGTCAGTGGTTGTCATGGAAGGACTCTCGGATCCAGAGATGGCCGAGGCGATGGCTTGCCGAGAAGGGCTTGCACTTGCGAGCGACTTAGCGGTGAGAAAGTTCAGACTTGCCACTGATTGTATTAATGTGGTGAGGAGTTTGGCCGGCACTGGCATGGGGGCTTATGGCCACATCGCTCGGGAGATCAATGCCACAAGACACTGCTTCATTGCCGCGGAAATCGTGCATGAGAAGAGAGAATCTAACGGCGATGCTCACCGAGTTGCTAAGAGTTCGGTTTATGAGTCTGTAGTAGACATGTTTGGTTTTTAACGCCTCCTGATGGAGTTTGTGCCAACTTATCTTTAGTTAATCAATAAAGGCTGGTACTTCCCCTAAAAAAAAAAGTTTAAATTTCACGTAAAATACTTTTCCACTGAACTTGCATAAATGTTTTTCTTGCGAAGGAGAGAATTTCATTGATCACATAAGAGGATTACAGTCCCTAGTGATCAACTGCTGAACACAATTGGGAGCCTGCGCACGCCACACAGCAGTATGGGTAGTGCGTTTCGCCAACTGTGCTAGCTCATGAGTGTTGGCGGTCGTTAAACCCTGTTTTGACCGCCACAATACCGGTAAATAAAAGCATGTCACCAAGATTCTATGCATAGTAGTTAGGATTAATGCTACTCCACAAGTTTTGGTGATATTTGGATGCAGGAGGGAAATATGGAGGAAAGTGGGCCCAGCTGGCACAAAGACAGGCCGGCCGGCCCCACCCATAGGCCGGCCGGCCCCACAAGATGGCTCCAGGCCACGGCCTTCCTCCAGTGGGCTGCAAACAGGCCCACAATGTAGAATCAAAAGCCTGTTCAGAAGAATTCCACCGACGTTCTAGAAGGTGGGCCGTTTGGGCCTCAACTTGGCCCTCACTCCTCTTCTGCCGCCCCCACGAAGCCACTGACTGGACAACCGCCATCAGGAGCAAATCTGGAGCGTCCACAGGCGAGGCGGTGGCGAACCGCCACAACGGGTGGCCGGCCGGCCCCCCTACTTGGCCGGCCGGCCTAGCTTGGCGGGCCCGGCTCTCCAGCTTCGGCCATTGTTGGCGGTTTTTATGCGATAAAATTAAATTCATTAATTCCGCAAGCGCACGGATCACCATTGTAGCATTTCACCTTTGAGTATTCCAGGGTTATCGTATTTATATTTCCGCAGGGAAGTAGAGCAAAAGAAAGCTGAATAATAGCTATGCATTGGATAATTTGGAGAAAGAAATAATGTATCAACTATACTTGAGACGGGGGTAAGATAGGCATGATATATATGGGTGGCACACACATCCTCAAATCTAAGGTAATAAAATAAATCATAGTATACATTTGGGAGAGCAACGAGATAGAGTTAAGGCTACCTGTATGTTTATCTACTATTTACTTTTCTAGCAGTCAAGTCTACAAAGGTTATTTACTCTAGTTAAGCTCATACACATACAAGTCATGTCGTTTCGGGGCACGGAAGTGCCAGGGCAACCGATGCTGCTAGTTCACCCTGGGGATCCATCCGCTATAATTAAGACCCTGCTGAGTCCAACCCGGACGTGGTGGATTACAGAGACCGGTGCAGCTGTCACATACACTCGCGGCTACCATCCTCCGTGGGGTTGGGTGCCAAACGTGCATAGGCCATGATCTAAGCGCCACGCTTACAACCCGCCTAGAGGAGCTACTCTTGATCAACGGAGCAGTCCTATCTAAGAATGAACAAGCACAGATTTCACACGACGTCATCTCCGACGACGGCACTCTCTCGTACTCGCTATTCCAACAATCACGAATCCCACAACAAGACTTCTACGAGCACTTACTTAACGAATAAATAAACTAAATAGAAAAGGATTACTAAAAGAAATAAATAAAGATAAAAACTAATTATATAATAAATAAAATAATATCTCAAGAGTAAGATACAAAGAACTATACCGAACTCCGAGAATACTCCGGAAGCCCGAGAGAGCTCTCACTCTACTCTACTCTACTCTAACTCCCAAAGCTACTACTCAACTAAACTAATGAACACTTGTATGAAGTGTGATGGTGCGAATTGATTCGGAGGCCAAGGGGTCCCTTTTATAGCTTGTGAAGGCGGTGGAAGCACCCTGGCCGACTTTGGAGAGGCGGGCCGACAAAGTCGGCCGGCCGGCCTAGGAGGGTGGCCGGCCGGCCGTCCCTTCGGTCGGTTGGCCACCGTCTTTTGCCTGAACGCTCCAGATCCTCTCCTGATGGCGGTCCGAAGGTCGGCTACTTCGTGGGGTCGGCAGAATTGGATTGAGGGCCAAGTAAAGGCCCAAATAGCCCACCTTCTAGAACGTCGGTGGAATCCTGCCGAGCTGGGCTTGAATTGCACGTTAAGGATTATTTTCCAGCCCGCTGGAGAGAGCCTCCAGGTGGGGCCGGCCGGCCTAGGGTGGGGCCGGCCGGCCAGGGAATTTCCCTGACTGGGCCCACTTTTCTCCATTATTCACTCCTGCATCCAAATATCCACCAAAAACTTGTGGAGTAGCATTATTCCTATCTACTATGCACAAAATCTTGGTGTTATGTATTTATTTACCGGTAGGGTGGCGGTCAAAACATGGTTTAACGACCGCCAACAACCTCCCCAAGCTTAAACTTTGCTCGTCCCGAGCAAACTCAACTCAGAGTACCGGCGGATCAGGAGTTACAAAGAAGCGCCCCATGGGTAATAAAGATGCAACAACATACTCCCTAAATAGTGGTAAGTTTACGAGAGCACAAAATATTCATGAGTGTTGCAAAAAATCGTGGGGCTTATATGTCACACCTTGTCATGCAGCATTGAAGACTAGAATGGCATTTTCGGACAAGTACACAATTCTAGCAGGTATGCATCCAGAGTTTTTATGTGCTGCAAGGTGCAAAAATTCTCCTTCGTTTTGGGTGGCACTTCTCTTACCACACCGATGTGAGTTCTATTCCTACAAGCTTCACTCATCCTACCTTCTACCAAATGAGGCTTTGTATGTGGAGCTTGGTAAGTAGTGCACAAATGTCATGCATATATTGTAAAGCTAAGGAATGAGTCTAAATCAACATAGCAACTCCATTTATTTTGGTCATAGGAAATGAGTGATGGAGGGGGAGAAAATGAACTCACGCTTATGGAAGGGGGTTTTGAAAAACATTGGTCCTTTATTTTGCTCAAGATGTTTATGATAAGAACCATCTAGCCGTTGACTTTTGTCATGCAACCATGGAGTTTTTTTTTTTAAACTACTCCATGGTGCAAGGGGCCATAAATTTTGAATAGTTCAATGAAACATTTTGAAATATTCTTGAGCATTTTGGATGGACCAAAAGTTTTGCAAACTCTGAAAAATGTTTGGTTGATTTATCCAAACATTCCCCTTTTTATTTGGTGGAGAGAAATTTTCGAAAACACACGCGAAGGAATTATGACCAAAATTAGGAGTGCTTAGTTTCAAGAGTACATCAAACCTTAACAAAACTCAATGCATAAACAAATGGCTATGAGTGGGGCTGTTTCGAATATTATGATATGGCTCTGGTAGGTAAATAAATCCTCACACTAAGAGAAGTGTGCCAAAACAGAAGGGTTTTAGGTACTTGCAGCAATTCAAGAAAAACATCTCTGG
The DNA here is from genome assembly GCA_012490785.1 of Eragrostis nindensis. Lineage (NCBI taxonomy): Eukaryota > Viridiplantae > Streptophyta > Magnoliopsida > Poales > Poaceae > Eragrostis > Eragrostis nindensis. The sequence continues at coordinate 32,133 of JAAXCT010000889.1, forward strand.
ATGAAACCATACTAAGAAATTGCAACAAGTCCTAATCATGCCATATCACAATCCACAATGCTCAGACTTGGTGTAACAAATGCAACCCACGGAAATAAGCAAGACTCATGATGTGATCATGCTCAAGTAAAAATAACACATATGTCAGGAGTAGAGGTTGCATCTATGCGACATATGGGAAGCTAATTTGTAACTCGATCATCATTTCCCTTAAGCGTAGCATAACACCAAGATTCTAGCATTTATTCGAAACAGGGAGTTCATTTATTTATTAAGAAAGTTAGGAATACTTACCTGGGGGTCCTCCCCAAGCTTGAGTCTTTGCAAGACTCGAGCTTGTATTGAACTCCTTCTTACCTGGGGTGCCCTCCCCAAGCTTGAGTCTTTGTAAGACTCAAGCTTGATTCAGGCTCTTCCTCCTCCTTCTTGATCTGCAAAAAAGAGTGAGGATGATACAAGTGGCTAGCCCCTAATGGGCATCACCGGGAATCCTATTATTTTTGTTGTTTTTAAATTTTTCAAATTTTTATTTTGTTTTTATGATTTATGAAAAGAAAAACAAGTGCTAGGCCTAGCTAGGATAACGATTGGGATGGCCTCCCCAATCGGAGGGCTCTCATTTTTACGTCTTTGAGCTAGACGTTCTCCATGTCTTTTCAACTTGTTTGGACCTCGCTCGCTGGAGAATCTTGCGAGGTAGAGGTTCCTTCTTTCTTCCGCCACACCTTGGTTGTCTTCTTTGTGTTTGTGGCGGCGACCTTTTCTTCAATAGGCGCCTTTGTTGTACTCTCATCGGTTGATGCCGTAGCTGCCTTCTTCTTTCTTGAGCGCCTCGCTCTCCTCTTCTTGGGCGATTGTGACTCGCCTACTCCTTCTTGCGGAGGAGTAAGAGGGGCTTGAGATGTGTTAGGCGGCTGAGGCATCCTCCTTGGAGTCCTCCAATATTTTGCTAGCCTTCTTGCATTCTCTCTTTCCAGATAGTCTCTCATATATGCAATGAGCTTATCTGGCTGTTGTAAGGATCGTGTGACCGAGAGGGGGGGGGTGAATCGGTGCACTCTAGAATCTATTTCCAAACACTTGCACCCAAGCAACTCCTAGCGAGTAGTTCTAGTAACAAGGTAAAGCACACTAAGGAGTATCCTTAACCTATTAAGCTAGTGCATATAGATAACACAATCACACCACACTAGCAACCTAGCACAAGATAGATAGATAGCGGAAGACTTAAGCTAGGCAAGGCAAAGGAACAAGATAACTAGAGACAAGGCAACCAAGATACTAGGCACACTAAGTAGAGTCCTTAGAGCTATTAGATAGGCTATAACAAGTAGGCACACGAGCAAGACAATCAAGCAAACCTAGTGAAGCTAGTAGGTACCAAGGTAAACACACAAGCAAGATAAGAGCACAACTCAAGTACTACAAGCAATCATATGAAGTGCGGTAAGTAAATGCGAGTAGTAAAGGAGAAGGGATAGAGAATGCTCATGATGTTTTCCCGTGGTCTCGGAAGGATGGCGCCTTCCCCTACTCCACGTTGGGTCACTCCCGCCGGAGTCTCGACCCCGTCCCTCCGCTCGATGGCGATCCCTCCTAGAGCACACTTCACCCTCCGAGTGAAGTCGCGGGCACGTCCCGCCGGGCTCGATCCCGGGTACTCTTCCGGAGGTAAGGCTCCGCACTTGATGCGTGCCAAAGGGCGCTCCACTAGTGATGCTTCTTTCGCACGGGAAGCTCCAAGACCGTGTACAAACTTGTGTCGACTTCCACAATCTCCTTGGACAGCTCAACACCGACGCCTAACCGGTCTAGGCCTTGCCATAGACCAAGAGTAACAGCCCTAGATGACTCTCTCAAGCCCACACTAGCCTAGAGATCAAAGGATGCAACTTGCTACTCTCTCAAGCACTAGGATCACTCCAAATCCCTCTCAAGTGCTTCACACTTCTTCCTCTTGGCTTCTTGGCAGCACCTCCCCTCTTTCCTGGGTCCAAGAGCAACTCAAAGGGGCGAGCAACCAGCTATATATAGGCCACCAACCTCAAACTAGCCGTTGCCAAAAAGTGCCCAGAAACCAAGTCACCGTAAGTATCACCGTATGATACGGTGACTGCGACCACCGTATCATACGGTGACCTCCACGTCACCAGCCAGAGCATCTCCATCTCTGGACTTCCTTCTTCAAGTATCACCGTATCATACGGTGACCCCACCGTATCATACGGTGGCTTCGTCTTCTTCAGCTTCCAGCAACTGCCAACTCTCTGGAAACCATACGGTGACCACCGCATCATACGGTGACCACCTCACCGTATCATACGGTGACTTGCCAGGTCAACACCTCATCTGGACTTCTTCTTCTTGCAGTCACCGTATCATACGGTGACTGGCACCGTACCATACGGTGGCTCCTTCTCTTTTCTGCCAGAAACTTCTTCTCTGGTCTTCATCTGCTGCAGTCACCGTATCATACGGTGACTGGCACCGTATCCTACGGTGGCTTCTCTTCTGCTGGAACTCGACCACTTCTTTGATCCTTGTTTCCAACGTCTTCAAACTTGGTTCCTTCAAGCCTCTTCTGCCACCCTAGCCCCTGAGAGACTCACCATTGCATCCAATGATCTCTATAACTAGTGTGTACTAAGAGAACCACCTCGAACCCTCTTGATAGTCCGGTTTTTCCTATGGACTCAAGCTAACATCTATCCAAGCAACACCCGCTTGGATCTAGCATGTCCTTAGCCTTGATCCATATCTTCTCCGCGACTCCATCAAGTCCGTTCTTGTGTAGATGAAGGCAACCAATCATCCTTGTCAATAAGTTCATGGTGTGTTGGCGTTCACCACCAACGGACGGAGCTTTCTTCATATGTGACCTATAAGATCTCACAAAGAGTGTTAGTCACATTCATGGTTCTCATCCTATCACCAAAACATTCATACCTTGGGGTTTCCCTAGCTCCAATGGTCATGAAGCTTACAATCTCCCCCTTTTTGGTGATGGATGACAACCATGATAAAAATGATCGAGAAGATAAAGAATGTAATGACAAAAGCCAAGATAAAAACGCAACTCGATCAAGACGCTAAACAACAAGTATATGATAGAGAGATAGTTACCTTGTTGATTAGGTCGAGGCAAGTCATAGCTCAAAAAAAAAGTCACAAGTTAGAGCAAAAACTCATATCACAAGTGAAAGAAAACACATGGAGCTATGACAAGCAAAGGTTGCAAGGGGTTTACCTTCATACTTACTTTGTAGAATTCCGCTCCCCCTTGACAAGTTAAGATCGATCATCTTGATCACTTGATCTTCATTCGCGCACACTCCCCCTTGAGACGGCATTGCTTCTTCTTCATCACCTCAAGATTGTGCGAAGATCGATCGTCTTGATCACTTGATCTTCTCTTGTACAAACTCCCCCTTGAGGTGACATCTTCTAACTCATTGTAAGTCCGAACTCTTCTTCCCGTACTCTTCTTCGCTCGAACTCTTCTCCCCCCATATTCTTGCTCGATCATTAAGCCCAACTCTTCTCCCCCTTTGGCATCTATCATCCAAAAAGAAATCTTCCAAGGGAGAAAAGGTTAGTGTAAATGTATGAGACGAGTGGGAAAATGAGTTACTTGATTTTGCATGAAGCTCCCCCTTGATCCGTGATTCTCCATCTCCCAACAATTTCCCTACACACATTCTCAAAAGAATATTGTCTTGAAGTACATAGGGGTTAGTTGATGATGATGGAAATGTATGAACCCTTAGACTTTGAGCCGCGCAAGTGGATTTATCCTTGGAGCTCAAAAATCTTGGTTCAATGGGCATGAAGCTCATATAGCATTGCTATAAATTCATCATAGGAGGTCATATACTCATATTGTGAATAAGCAACTCCCCCTAGATGGGTGCTCGGCGCCGAGACACTTATGCAAGATGCATGATGCGAATGCAAGGAATGATAAGTGTACAATGCATGATGCTATAAGGGTAAAACAAGAGAAAGCTAAGAGCAAAGTTACCAACAACAAGTTTGAGCTCTCCATGAGCTTGATCACAACAAGCCATTCTTCAAAGCCTCGGGAGCCAAGTGCCACCAATCCCAAGCTTAACCCATGCTCATTGCTATCTCAAGAAGGTTAGTCGTCGGTCCTACAAAACAAGAAGAACACACAAAAACAACAACACAAACAAAAACAAGCAAGGTATATATACATATATACATATGTAAGCTCAAGGATATCAAGTGAAGTCGGAGAGGTCGAGAACATTAAGTTCTCCCCGGAGCTTACAAAAGGTCTTCTTGTCAAGTGGCTTGGTGAAGATGTCCGCCAATTGTTCATGAGTTCGAACACCAATCAATTCAATATCCTTCTTGGCCACATGATCTCGAATGAAGTGATGCTTGACTTCAATGTGCTTGGCATGGCCGTGATCACCCTTGTTGAGAGCCATATTGATAGCACTTTCGCTATCACAATAGAGAGGTACTTGCCCATAAGATAATCCATAGTCCAATAGGGTTTGCTTCATGTATAGGAGTTGAGCACAACAAGCACCGGCCGCCAAATATTCGGCCTCCGCCGTAGAGATAGCCACACAATTTTGTTTCTTGGAACTCCATGAGATGAGTGATTGTCCAAGAAATTGGCATCCACCGGAGGTACTCTTTCTACTCACTTTGCATCCGGCGAAGTCCGAGTCCGCATAGCCAACAAGTCCAAAGTCCGAGCCTTTTGGATACCATAGGCCCATTGTAGGAGTACTCTTGATGTACCTAAGTATTCTTTTTACGGCACTCATATGGGACTCCTTGGGGTTAGCTTGATAACGAGCACAAAGACACACACTAAACATGATATCCGGTCTAGATGCGGTAAGGTAAAGAAGTGAACCAATCATAGAGCGATAGAGTTTAGGATCCACCGGTATACCTTTTACATCCACATCAAGAGGGACACTTGTAGCCATAGGTGTGTCGTAGGGCTTGGAGTCTTCCATGCCGAATCTCTTAAGAAGATCCCGAGTGTACTTCTCTTGGTAGATGAACGTGCCCTCCTTCATTTGCTTGACTTGAAAACCGAGGAAGACATGAAGTTCACCTATCATGGACATCTCAAACTCTTTCTTCATAAGAGCACGGAACTCATCATTATAGATTTCGTTAGTGGAGCCATAGATGATATCATCAACATAGATTTGACAAACAAAGAGATCATCACCAATATGCTTAGTAAAGAGAGTGTTGTCGATACTACCGATCTTGTAGCCCTTGGTGATGAGATGATCTCGAAGTCGTTCATACCATGCTCTTGGTGCTTGTTTGAGTCCGTAGAGAGCCTTCTTAAGCTTGTACACATGGTCCGGATGCTCGGGGTCCTCGAAGCCGGGAGGTTGCTCTACATAAACTTCTTCATTGATTAGTCCATTGAGAAATGCACTTTTCACATCCATTTGGTGAAGTTTAAAATCAAAATGAGAAGCATAAGCAAGAAGTGTTCTTATAGCCTCAAGACGAGCGACGGGGGCGAAAGTCTCGTCAAAATCGACGCCTTCAACTTGAGAGTAGCCCTTCGCCACAAGTCTTGCCTTGTTCCTCACGATTGCTCCCTTCTCATCTTGCTTGTTCTTGAAGACCCACTTAGCGCCAATGACATTGGATCGCTTGGGCCGCTTCACCAACTTCCAAACATCATTCCTCTTGAAGTTGTTGAGCTCCTCTTGCATGGATAGCACCCACTTGTGGTCTTTCAAGGCTTCCTCGATCGTCTTCGGCTCTAGGGTAGAGACAAAAGAGAAGTTCTCAACAATGTTAGCTTCGTCAACATAATTAGGTTTATATTGACTTCTCCTAGTCTTTAACCCTTGAGAAGGACTCCCAATGATGAGATCACGTGAATGATCCCGATCGATGGGTTTGTGCTTCCTTGAAGGTTCTTGTCGAGGAGGAGGAGGAGCCGGCGAAGTGTCTTGCGCGTCTCTTGCGGCTTGCTCCCTTGAGATGTGAGTGTCTTGTTGTCGAAGAGGTGAACCCGAGCCATCATCTTGAGTTGAAGTAGATTGTGCTTGTTCTTGATTGCTCGGTGAAGCTTGGCTCGTAGATGCATGAGGTAGACTTGATGGCGCTTGTTGCGGTTCATTTGGAGTAGCTTCATTCGAAGAAGCTTGTTGCGGATCACTTGAAGGTGCTTGATGTTGTTCACTTGAGGGAGAGCTTGGATTCACTTGAGATGTGCTCGTAGAAGGTCCGCTTGATGAAGTCGTTGGAGGAGGTGTCGGAGGTTCATCTTCACGAGGAATAACTTCACCAATAGGCATGTTCTCCAAAGCTTCCTCCACGGGTTCATCACCTACAATATGAGAAGAAGGAGGGTCTTCTTGAGACCCGTGAGATTCATCAAATTGCACATCATAAGTTTCTTCAACAAAGCCGGTAGAGGTGTTGTAAACCCGATAAGCCTTGGCCGAGCCCGAGTAGCCGACAAGAATGCCCACGTCGGTCCTCTTCTCGAACTTGCCAAGTCTTTCCCTCTTCTTGTAGATGTAGCACTTGCAACCAAACACTCGGAAGTAGGCAACATTCGGTCTTCTCCCAACAATTACTTCATATGGAGTCTTGTTTAGCAACTTGTGATGATAGATCCGGTTAGAGGTATAGCATGCGGTGTTGATAGCTTCCGCCCAAAACTTCTCCGGAGTGTTGTACTCATCAAGCATAGCACGAGCAAGAGTGATAAGGGTCTTGTTCTTCCTCTCAACAACACCATTTTGTTGAGGAGTGTATGTAGCCGAGAACTCATGCTTGATGCCAATCTCATCACAATAGTCTTCAATGATAGAGTTTTTAAACTCCGTCCCATTATCACTCCGAATCTTCTTGATGCGATGCCCATACTCATTTTGCACTCTTCTAGCAAACTTCTTGAATATCCCAATTGCTTGTGCCTTGTTCTCAAGAAAGAATACCCAAGTATATCTTGAGTAGTCGTCCACTACCACCAAGCAATAGAGATTCCCACCAATGCTCACATAAGTTGTAGGCCCGAAGAGATCAATGTGTAGGAGCTCAAGAGGTCTTGAAGTTGACAAGAAATTCTTGGATGGATGAGGTGAAGCCACTTGCTTTCCGGCTTGGCATGCACTACATAGCTTGTCCTTCTCAAAGGTGACATCCTTGACTCCTCTCACTAGCTTGTTCTTCATCACACGCTTGAGTTGACCCATACCAATGTGAGCAAGCCTCCGATGCCATAGCCAACCTAGAGCGGACTTAGTGAAGAGACAAGTGCTAGGGGCAACAATGTTAGTCTCAAAATCAACAACATATAGATTATTATGACGAAAGCCCTTGATAGTGAGACCCATAGCATCATTATGAAGAACCACCCCATTAGCATCAAAGTTACAAGAAAAGCCAAAATCACATATTTGAGCAACGGATAGAAGATTGAAGTTTAGGGACTCAACAAGCAATACATTTGAGATAGAGAGGTCATTTGAGATAGCCACCTTACCAAGACCTCTCACCTTGTGCTTGGAGTTGTCGCCAAATGTGACCTTGTCATGATCTTCATTTTCTTCCAAGTTGGTGAAGATGGATGAAGTACCGGTCATGTGTTGAGTGCAACCACTATCCAACACCCAATGTTTGCCACCAATCTTGTAGTTCACCTTGGAAGTAGCCATCAAGCAAAGAGGAATGTTAGTATCATGAGAATCAATTGACATATCATTTACCTCTTGCTTGCTCTTGATGTAGGCCATAGGAACTCCATTTAGAAAGTCCAAGTCCAATGCATCCAAGGCGCCAATCATTGCCTTGGTGACTCCATTGTGTCTCCACATGGTCCGATCAACACCCATGTGTGTGACATGAGTTCCAAGTTGAAGACCTTGAAACCTTCCCACTTCTCCACTAGTATTGAAGTACTCAAGAATGTTGTAGATTTGATTCTCATAGGATAGTGCCATCAAGATCATGTCCTTGAGAGTCATACCACTAATATCATCATTGAGATCATTTAGAATGTGGACCTTCCTATTGTATGGTAGCATAGAGATCACCGTGTGAATAGCGTGTTCATCACTAATTTTGTCTTCTCCTTCAAAAGAGTTCACTCTAGCCACCAAAACAAGAAGCCTCTTCCAACAATCAAGCCAAGTCTCCCCATCTTCCCTATAGAACACATCATACATGTCGAAGAGGTGATAGTGAGGCCGATCGGCAAGATCCGGCTCATACAAGATGTAGTACTCTTCAAAGAGGGATGGCAAGACTTCTCTCTTCATGTGATATTCCTTGATAGGCTCCGGCTCATCATCACTAGCACTTGAATAGTCATCATCACAAAAGAAACCGGAACTCTATCATCTTCCTTTTCTTCCTCATCATCACTTGGGGTCTTGAATGTGTTAGAGAGCAAAGAGCGAGCCCTTCTTCTTGTGACGATCTCAATGACTTGCTCAATTGAATATGACTCAAGCCCAAAGCTCTCAAACTCAATGTGATCACCATACTTGTCCTTTGGAAGAGCATCAAGAAACCTCCTAAGGCCTTGACCCTTAGTGACTATCCAAAGCTTGTTCTCATTTATCCTCTTGATGAGAGAATCCATCCGAAGAGCAAACTCAACAAGATCTTCATTCGGCTCCATAGAGATGTGATCCAACTCATCACATAGCTTGAGATATCCATCCTCTTGATCCCGAGAAGAAGAACCTTCACCAACACGAGATGATGATTGAGCTTGAGGTAGAGGTTGAGCTTCAATGTGTTGATCTTCACTTGCATGAGAAATATCCTTGCCTTTCTTGATATCCTCCTCAAGAGAGGAGAGAATAGCAACCACCTCATCATAGGGCATGTTCACAAACTCATCCACTCGAGCAAAAGCAAGAATACCAAACCGCGAGAGTGGTAGAGATCGGATAAGCTTCTTCACAACATGCTTGTGCATAATAGATGGATAGCCTCGTGACATGAGTTTCCTAGCAAGAACATACAAGCGAGATGCGAAGTTAGTGATATCCTCATTATCATTCAAAACAAGCTCATCATACTCATCACGCACATGATAGTAGGAAATGTCATTAAGCACACAATCATAAGGCTCAATCAAGGTAGAGGCGATGGAAGTGTTAGAAACGTCATCATGAGTGAACTCTATTTTCCCACACGCAATCCCGGTCACGACTCAAGGCGGTAAAGCCCTAGTAATGAGCACTTGGCTCTGATACCACTTGTAAGGATCGTGTGACCGAGAGGGGGGGGTGAATCGGTGCACTCTAGAATCTATTTCCAAACACTTGCACCCAAGCAACTCCTAGCGAGTAGTTCTAGTAACAAGGTAAAGCACACTAAGGAGTATCCTTAACCTATTAAGCTAGTGCATATAGATAACACAATCACACCACACTAGCAACCTAGCACAAGATAGATAGATAGTGGAAGACTTAAGCTAGGCAAGGCAAAGGAACAAGATAACTAGAGACAAGGCAACCAAGATACTAGGCACACTAAGTAGAGTCCTTAGAGCTATTAGATAGGCTATAACAAGTAGGCACACGAGCAAGACAATCAAGCAAACCTAGTGAAGCTAGTAGGTACCAAGGTAAACACACAAGCAAGATAAGAGCACAACTCAAGTACTACAAGCAATCATATGAAGTGCGGTAAGTAAATGCGAGTAGTAAAGGAGAAGGGATAGAGAATGCTCATGATGTTTTCCCGTGGTCTCGGAAGGATGGCGCCTTCCCCTACTCCACGTTGGGTCACTCCCGCCGGAGTCTCGACCCCGTCCCTCCGCTCGATGGCGATCCCTCCTAGAGCACACTTCACCCTCCGAGTGAAGTCGCGGGCACGTCCCGCCGGGCTCGATCCCGGGTACTCTTCCGGAGGTAAGGCTCCGCACTTGATGCGTGCCAAAGGGCGCTCCACTAGTGATGCTTCTTTCGCACGGGAAGCTCCAAGACCGTGTACAAACTTGTGTCGACTTCCACAATCTCCTTGGACAGCTCAACACCGACGCCTAACCGGTCTAGGCCTTGCCATAGACCAAGAGTAACAGCCCTAGATGACTCTCTCAAGCCCACACTAGCCTAGAGATCAAAGGATGCAACTTGCTACTCTCTCAAGCACTAGGATCACTCCAAATCCCTCTCAAGTGCTTCACACTTCTTCCTCTTGGCTTCTTGGCAGCACCTCCCCTCTTTCCTGGGTCCAAGAGCAACTCAAAGGGGCGAGCAACCAGCTATATATAGGCCACCAACCTCAAACTAGCCGTTGCCAAAAAGTGCCCAGAAACCAAGTCACCGTAAGTATCACCGTATGATACGGTGACTGCGACCACCGTATCATACGGTGACCTCCACGTCACCAGCCAGAGCATCTCCATCTCTGGACTTCCTTCTTCAAGTATCACCGTATCATACGGTGACCCCACCGTATCATACGGTGGCTTCGTCTTCTTCAGCTTCCAGCAACTGCCAACTCTCTGGAAACCATACGGTGACCACCGCATCATACGGTGACCACCTCACCGTATCATACGGTGACTTGCCAGGTCAACACCTCATCTGGACTTCTTCTTCTTGCAGTCACCGTATCATACGGTGACTGGCACCGTACCATACGGTGGCTCCTTCTCTTTTCTGCCAGAAACTTCTTCTCTGGTCTTCATCTGCTGCAGTCACCGTATCATACGGTGACTGGCACCGTATCCTACGGTGGCTTCTCTTCTGCTGGAACTCGACCACTTCTTTGATCCTTGTTTCCAACGTCTTCAAACTTGGTTCCTTCAAGCCTCTTCTGCCACCCTAGCCCCTGAGAGACTCACCATTGCATCCAATGATCTCTATAACTAGTGTGTACTAAGAGAACCACCTCGAACCCTCTTGATAGTCCGGTTTTTCCTATGGACTCAAGCTAACATCTATCCAAGCAACACCCGCTTGGATCTAGCATGTCCTTAGCCTTGATCCATATCTTCTCCGCGACTCCATCAAGTCCGTTCTTGTGTAGATGAAGGCAACCAATCATCCTTGTCAATAAGTTCATGGTGTGTTGGCGTTCACCACCAACGGACGGAGCTTTCTTCATATCTGACCTATAAGATCTCACAAAGAGTGTTAGTCACATTCATGGTTCTCATCCTATCACCAAAACATTCATACCTTGGGGTTTCCCTAGCTCCAATGGTCATGAAGCTTACAGCTGTGGCATGGGTGGAGTAATCTCAATCTTCTCCACTCTCCTTGGGTCCTTTCCATATATGACCCGTACTTGCTTGCATTGCTCAACCTTAGGCTTGAAGCTGAACGTTTCTTCCCTGCCGTTGAAGTCCAAGTGGATCTCTCCTGCCCCCACGTCGATGTTGGCGTTGGTGGTGCTCAAGAACGGCCTCCCAAGGATGAGAGGGGCCTTGTCATCTACTTCCATATCCAGCACAACAAAGTCAACGGGGACGAAGAGATTTCTGATCTGCACGGGAACTTCTTCGACAATCCCCAAGGGCAGGCGCAGTGACCCGTCTGCAAGCTGGAGCTTCATGGTCGTTGGGGATAATGGATGGTTTAACCCATCGTACATCGCCTTCGGCATGATGCTCACGCTCGCCCCTAAGTCACATAGTGCCCGAGCGAAACAACGGTCGTTGACCAAACACGGGATGGTTGGCCATCCGGGATCTTTTCTGATCACATCCTCGGGGAGTGCGGAATCCAAGTCGCTTTCTTCACACCTGATGGTTATTGCATTCACAATCTCCTTGGGATTAACTTCTGGTTGCCCAGGAAGTTTACCCGCACGAGGAGACTGCACAGCTGAAGCTATTTGCGCTATTTGCGTTTCTAGCATCTTGTTATGGCTTAGCTGATTCTGCAGAGCAGTGCTGAATGACTCTAGCCTGGCATCTATGCTCTCTAAAGCCTTGTCCGTAGTAAGAAATTTCTTACTAATGCTGTCATTAATCTTGACCTGGCCGAGAACTAGATCCTTGATAGAGGGCTCATAACGGGAAAGATTACCATTGTTACCTCCCTGATTCTTGTTGAAGGAGAGGTCGGGCCTGGAATTCCAGCCGTAGTTGTTCTGGGAGCGGAACCCATTGCCATTGTTGAGGAAATTGCATTCCTCTCTCGTATTTGGGCAATTGATGCCCATATGCCCAACGCTGCCGCATTCCTCACATGTCATGCGGGAATCCGCAACTTGCAGGTCCTGCGGAGACTCCACCTTGCAGAGTAGCTGATCGAGCTTGATGGCGAGCATGTCCATCGTCTCCACTTGGTGCACTCCACGGGTTTTGGTGTTCGCCGCTTGGCGTTCACCATGAGTCTGGTTGGCCGCCACCTTCTCAATCAACTTCTTAGCGTTCTTCACGCTAAGGGAGAAGAAGGAGCCGCCTGCTGCGGCGTCGAGGTGCTCTCGAGCGGACGGCCTCAAACCGTGGTAGAAACTCTGTATGAGGAGCCATTCCTCCATGCCATGGTGTGGGCATGAGAGAACGTACTCCTGCATCCTGTCCCAGGCTTCCGCGGTCGACTCATCTGCGAGCTGTTGGAAGCCCGATATCTTGTTCCGCAGGGCAGCCGTCTTGCCCGGCGGGAAGAACTTGGCGAGGAAGGCATTGGAGCATGCCGTCCACGTGTCGAGGGACTCTTGGTTCGCGTAGAACCACTGGAGAGCCTTCCCCAACAGAGAGAAAGGGAATAGCTGTAGTCGGATAGCGTCCTGAGGTGCATCCTTTATGACGAAAGTGTTGCACGTCATCAGGAACCTTTGGAAGTGAGCATTTGCATCCTCCGACGGCTTCCCACAGAAAGGACTGGCCAAGATCATGTTGATCAAGGCTGGCTTGAGCTCGTAGTCCTTGTTGGTGACGCGCGGGTTGGGTCCCACGCGGATGTTCTCCGTAGTTGGCGCGGAGAAGTCATTGATCGTCTTCTCAACAACGGGGTCGGCCATGGTACTGTTCGTTGAGGAGGCCCTGACAACCGGTGGAGGAGACGATTCGAGAGCCAGAGCGTTCTTGCGGATCTGTTTGGTGAGTTTGGCTCGAACTTTCCTCAAGAACTGTTCTGGATCTGAGTGGAAGTTTTCTGGTAGGTTGAAACCAGTCATGCACAGTCCTGTTTCAAATTTTCACAAGAAGAAAAACCAGGACAAGGGTAAGCCCGCAAAAGTAAGTGATAATTATTCTTCTCACAAACTTCAATGCATTTATTCAGTTCCTAGCTGCAACTTCCCCGGCAACGGCGCCAGAAATGCTTGTTGGCGGTTCTTATGCGATAAAATTAAATTCATTAATTCCGCAAGCGCACGGATCACCATTGTAGCATTTCACCTTGGAGTATTCCAGGGTTATCGTATTTATATTTCCGCAGGAAAGTAGAGCAAAAGAAAGCTGAATAATAGCTATGCATTGGATAATTTGGAGAAAGAAATAATGTATCAACTATACTTGAGACGGGGGTAAGATAGGCATGATATATATGGGTGGCACACACATCCTCAAATCCAAGGTAATAAAATAAATCATAGTATACATTTGGGAGAGCAACGAGATAGAGTTAAGGCTACCTGTATGTTTATCTACTATTTACTTTTCTAGCAGTCAAGTCTACAAAGGTTATTTACTCTAGTTAAGCTCATACACATACAAGTCATGTCGTTTCGGGGCACGGAAGTGCCAGGGCAACCGATGCTGCTAGTTCACCCTGGGGATCCATCCGCTATAATTAAGACCCTGCTGAGTCCAACCCGGACGTGGTGGATTACAGAGACCGGTGCAGCTGTCACATACACTCGCGGCTACCATCCTCCGTGGGGTTGGGTGCCAAACGTGCATAGGCCATGATCTAAGCGCCACGCTTACAACCCGCCTAGAGGAGCTACTCTTGATCAACGGAGCAGTCCTATCTAAGAATGAACAAGCACAGATTTCACACGACGTCATCTCCGACGACGGCACTCTCTCGTACTCGCTATTCCAACAATCACGAATCCCACAACAAGACTTCTACGAGCACTTACTTAACGAATAAATAAACTAAATAGAAAAGGATTACTAAAAGAAATAAATAAAGATAAAACTAATTATATAATAAATAAAATAATATCTCAAGAGTAAGATACAAAGAACTATACCGAACTCCGAGAATACTCCGGAAGCCCGAGAGAGCTCTCACTCTACTCTACTCTACTCTAACTCCCAAAGCTACTACTCAACTAAACTAATGAACACTTGTATGAAGTGTGATGGTGCGAATTGATTCGGAGGCCAAGGGGTCCCTTTTATAGCTTGTGAAGGCGGTGGAAGCACCCTGGCCGACTTTGGAGAGGCGGCGCCGACAAAGTCGGCCGGCCGGCCTAGGAGGGTGACCGGCCGGCCGTCCCTTCGGTCGGTTGGCCACCGTCTTTTGCCTGAACGCTCCAGATCCTCTCCTGATGGCGGTCCGAAGGTCGGTTACTTCGTGGGGTCGGCAGAATTGGATTGAGGGCCAAGTAAAGGCCCAAATAGCCCACCTTCTAGAACGTCGGTGGAATCCTGCCGAGCTGGGCTTGAATTGCACGTTAAGGATTATTTTCCAGCCCGCTGGAGAAAGCCTGGGGCCTGCGGCCACCAGGTGGGGCCGGCCGGCCTAGGGTGGGGCCGGCCGGCCAGGGAATTTCCCTGACTAGGCCCACTTTTCTCCATTATTCACTCCTGCATCCAAATATCCACCAAAACTTGTGGAGTAGCATTATTCCTATCTACTATGCACAAAATCTTGGTGTTATGTATTTATTTACCGGTAGGGTGGCGGTCAAAACATGGTTTAACGACCGCCAACAGCCATATAGCTCCCACCGCCATGGAGAAGCTATAAATACCCCTGGCCGGCTGCAGAACAACTCGCACCTCACACTTGAGAAGAGAAGACCCCAAGTAGGGTCACGCTCTTTCTCATGGAAGATCACTCCACTTGTGTAGTTTAGAATAGGATTAGTATTTTAGTCATGGGAGTTAGAGTAGAAGTGAGAGCTTCGCTCGGAGCTCCGGAGTTCTCTTCGGAGTTTGGGTAAAGTTCTCGTGTATCTTTTCTTTCATACTTTCTTTAATATAATTATTTTCTTATTTATTTATTTTCTTATTTAGCTTTCTTTTTAGTTTATATTTATTTATTTAAGTAATTGTTATAGAGAAATTCTTGTGTTGGATCCACGTCTGTGTATGGTAGATACGAATGAGTTGTTTGCTTGAGGACTGGCAGTAGGGACATAATTGCCTTATTGTCACGTGTCCCGCACAATTTATTTGGATTTATTGTTCATGGGTGGCTTGTCTTTGGCCAAGAGTAAGTTACTAGGATAGTTGTAAGCAAGGTGCTTGGATTTGTTCTAGCGTGTTTTGCCCTCAACCCCACGGGATGATGTGGTAGCCGCGAGTGTAGGTGACAGCTACACCGGTCTCTGTAATCCACCACGTTCGGGTTGAGTGGGTAGGGGCCTAGACGCGGTCCGTTGACCGGATACGTTGAACCTAGTTCTCGGGTTGCGTGTCTTGGCGGCGGCCGTGCCCCTGATGCACTTGAATGTATCTGTAATGAAACTTAAGTAAATAATGGTAGACTATCGTGAAACTAAATGCTAACCCCTAAGCTGACTGATACCTTTTTCTCGTTGTCCTCCCAAACTAAACGCTAATTCCTTGTTATCTATATCGATGGATGTTCTCCTAAGTGCCACACATATCATATATGTATCCCTGCTTTGGTCTAGTTTGCAAGTTATAAATAATAGATGTTTCCTTGTTGATTCACGATATTCTTAGCCCTGCTTCCCTGTGGAAATATAAATACGATACCCTTGGAATACTCCTGGGTGAAATGCTACAACAGTGTTCCGTGCGCTTGCGGAGTTGATATTTATTTCTGTGCGTAAGAAACGCCAACAAGCATTTCTGGCGCCGTTGTCGGGGAAGCAATGGTTTAAGATATCTTTGATTGACATCGATTATCTATTATGATTAATTTGCTGCTAGACTAAGCATCCACCTGCATTTGTTTGAGCACATCACCATCGCATTTGCATTGTTTTCTTTTCAATCCATCTGCATATTTAATTCCCCTCCATCCCACCCCGCTGCATTTAAAAAAAAAACCCGAGTGCCCAATCATAGGCCTCGGACTTAAAAAAAAAAAAGAGAACCCGAGCGCCCAATCATAGGCCAGGGATTTTGCAAGAAAGGTTGGATTTTTTATGACAGGAGAAAGGAAACATATGTGGCGGATCCAAGATATTCAATGCAGAAATCTAAAAGCTTAGCCTTGCATTCGATTGCAAAGGCTAAGCTTGGGGAGGAACCGCCAGGTAAGCATACGCAATTATTCCTTGTTTTTCTTGTCATATATCCTCTCCTTTCATAAAAAAAAATAAAAAAAATAATGCTGCCTGAATGATTCTTTGCCTTATCAATGCGAAGTACATTGAGTTGCTCTTTGATGAAAATATACTGCATCTTTTTGACCGTACCCCTGCTCTTGAAGTTTCTTATCATAGATGGGTGTTGGTTGAAATGTTAGTCATGCATCAATCGCCTGCTTCTTTTTCTGTTGCTTGGGTGCGGCACTTCTGTGTCTATGGTCTTCTTAGATTATGCCCGGTGTCCGTCTGAACAACAGAAAAACACATGCCTCTATGATACTTCATGATAGAAGGAGAGTATACTAGCTCTGCTCTTCTTACACAATTGATCGAATTAGACATGGTGTCTAGGTTGATCAATGGAACTATAGGGATATGTGCAATGTAGCCGAATGGATTTGCACTAACCAATGCAGGATCTTTATGAGAGCAATCAAAAGTCTATCAGGCAACATGAAAGGCACAAAATTCAAGAAGAAACTAACAAGGCGGGCCCAGTGCTTCCAAATGAAAGATTTAATCGCTTAGCTTTGCACATAGTTGCAAGAGCTAAGCTTGGGGAGGGACCGCCAGGTAAGTACTTCTGTATACGATATTATACTCTTCTTGAATTGTGCCCTTTCCTTAAAAAAAAAATATTAGGTTCTCGGCAAAGCCCAATAGGGGCTAGCCACCTGTATCACCCTCATTCTTTTTGCAGACACAAGAAGAATGGAGGAAGCGGCCTATTCAAGCTTAAGTCTTGCGAAGACTCAAACTTGGGGAGGACTCCAGGTAAGTATCCCTATCGATCAATAAAATACTCCCTGTTTTGAATAAATGCTAGAATCTTGGTGCATGCTAGACTTAAAGGAAATGATGATCGAGTTACATAATTAGTTCCCCATGTGTCGCATTGATGCAACTTCTACTCCTGACATATGTGTTATCTTTACTCGAGCATGATTACATCACAAGTCTTGCTACATTATGTGGGTTGCATTTATTACACCAAGTCTAAGCATTGTGAATCATGATATGGCATGATTAGGACTTGTCACAATTTCTTAGCATGGTTAAGTTCCAGAGATGTTTTTCTATTAAATTGCTGCATGTCTGAAAAAAAAAACCCTTGTTGTTTTGGATAGCACTTCCCCTGTGAGGATTCATTTACCTACCAGAGCCATATCATGACAATATTCAAAACAGCCCCACTCATAGCCAATTGTTCATGCGTTTAGTTAAGGTTTAAATACTTTCGAGAGTAAGCACTCCTTCTTCCGGTCATAAGCTCCTTCGCGTGTGTTCTTGCTTTTCTTTGCCAAAAAAAAAAAGGGGAAATGTTTGAAAAATCAACCAAGCATCCTCCAACATTTGCAAAACTTTCGGTCCTTTCAAGAGGCTCAAGAATATTTCAAAATGTTTTATGGACCATGCAAAAGTTGTGGCCTCATGCACCATGGAGTATATTTTAAATAAAAAAAAAGGGAACTCCATGGTTGCATCCCCAAAATGAAAAGGCTATCTGGTTCCTATCATAAACATCTTGAGCAGAATAAAAGGACCAAAGTTTTCAAAACCCCTTCCATAAGTGTGAGTTCATCTTCTCCCCCTCCATCACAATTTTCCCTATGACCGGAATACAAAGAGTTGCTATGTCTCTTGAGATTTATTCTTTAGCTTTACAACATATGCATGACATTTGTGCATTCCCTACCAAGCTCCATATAAAAGTCTTATCCGGTAGAAGTAGGAATGAGTGAAGCTTTGTAGGAATAGCCTCATAAGAGGGAGAGGGGAAGTGTGAACCAAATAAAGGAGAAATTTTACCTTGTCTTGCAGCATATAAAAACTCTGGATATTTACCTGCTAGAATTGCATGACACGACCAAAAGTGCTGTTCTGATTTTCAATGCTATGTGACAAGGTGAAAGTATATAAGCCCCACGAATATGCAACACTTGTGAATACTTCCATGCTCTTGTACCTTTACCACTGTTTAGGGAGTATGTTGTTGCATCTTTATTACCCATGGGGCGTTTTCTTTGTAACTCCTGATCCGCCGGTACCTAAGTTTTGAGTTTGCTCGGGACGAGCAAAGTTTAAGCTTGGGGAGGTTGTTGGCGGTCGTTAAACCCTGTTCTGACCGCCACAATACCGGTAAATAAAGGCATGTCACCAAGATTCTATGCATAGTAGTTAGGATTAATGCTACTCCACAAGTTTTGTTGATATTTGGATGCAGGAGGGAAATATGGAGGAAAGTGGGCCCAGCTGGCACAAAGACAGGCCGGCCGGCCGGCCCCACCCATAGGCCGGCCGGCCCCACAAGATGGCTTCAGGCCACGGCCTTCCTCCAGTGGGCTGCAAACAGGCCCACAACGTAGAATCAAGCCTGTTCAGAAGAATTCCACCACGTTCTAGAAGGTGGGCCGTTTGGGCCTCAACTTGGCCCTCACTCCTCTTCTGCCGCCCCCACGAAGCCACCGACTGGACAACCGCCATCAGGAGCAAATCTGGAGCGTCCACAGGCGAGGCGGTGGCGAACCGCCACAACGGGTGGCCGGCCGGCCCCCCTACTTGGCCGGCCGGCCTAGCTTGACGGGCCCGGCTCTCCAGCTTCGGCCATATAGCTCCCACCGCCATGGAGAAGCTATAAATACCCCTGGCCGGCTGCAGAACAACTCGCACCTCACACTTGAGAAGAGAAGACCCCAAGTAGGGTCACGCTCTTTCTCATGGAAGATCACTCCACTTGTGTAGTTTAGAATAGGATTAGTATTTTAGTCATGGGAGTTAGAGTAGAAGTGAGAGCTTCGCTCGGAGCTCCGGAGTTCTCTTCGGAGTTTAGGTAAAGTTCTCGTGTATCTTTTCTTTCATACTTTCTTTAATATAATTATTTTCTTATTTATTTATTTTCTTATTTAGCTTTCTTTTTAGTTTATATTTATTTATTTAAGTAATTGTTATAGAGAAATTCTTGTGTCGGATCCACGTCTGTGTATGGTAGATACGAATGAGTTGTTTGCTTGAGGACTGGCAGTAGGGACATAATTGCCTTATTGTCACGTGTCCCGCACAATTTATTTGGATTTATTGTTCATGGGTGGCTTGCTCTTTGGCCAAGAGTAAGTTACTAGGATAGTTGTAAGCAAGGTGCTTGGATTTGTTCTAGCGTGTTTTGCCCTCAACCCCACGGGATGATGTGGTAGCCGCGAGTGTAGGTGACAGCTACACCGGTCTCTGTAGTCCACCACGTTCGGGTTGAGTGTGTAGGGGCCTAGACGCGGTCCGTTGACCGGATACGTTGAACCTAGTTCTCGGGTTGCGTGTCTTGGCGGCGGCCGTGCCCCTGGTGCACTTGAATGTATCTGTAATGAAAGTTTAAGTAAATAATGGTAGACTATCGTGAAACTAAATGCTAACCCCTAGGCTGACTGATACCTTCTTCTCGTTGTCCTCCCAAACTAAATGCTAATTCCTTGTTATCTATATCGATGGATGTTCTCCTGAGTGCCACACATATCATATATGTATCCCTGCTTTGGTCTAGTTTGCAAGTTATAAATAATAGATGTTTCCTTGTTGATTCACGATATTCTTAGCCCTGCTTCCCTGTGGAAAATATAAATACGATACCCTTGGAATACTCCTGGGTGAAATGCTACAACGGTGTTCCGTGCGCTTGCGGAGTTGATATTTATCTCTGTGCGTAAGAAACGCCAACAATGAGCTACTTCACTTTGTTCTCTCCTAATAGCCAAAAAATTTACCTCTGGCAACCTATTACAGGACTCTCTAATATCAGCTAGAATAAAACACAAAGAACAGCGTGAGTCACTCCAAGATCACCGGCCCCCTTACCCATTCCGCCGCCAGATTCAGTCCCTCCCGGCATGCCAGCGCTTCAACCTCCTCAGCAGATTCACCATTGAAGATCACCCGCCATGATGTGAGTACCACTGAGCCATGCTTGTCGCGCACCACAACGCCAACGCCGGCCTTTCCAGTTTCTGTAGAAAAGGCACCATCCACGTTAACCTTCATCCATCCATCAGGCGGGGGGTCCCACTCCCACCTAGCCCTTGTTCGCTCAGCCCTGCGCTTTGACGATCCCAGCGCATGCACCGGCTGTTTCCTTTTGATATCAACTGATGGTTGTCGGATAGACAACAGTAGCTCTGCATAATTTCTCAGAAAACCCACCGAAGCAGTAATGGATATGAGCTTTGCATTATAGACAATATCATTCCTCACATGCCATGTACGCCACAATAACAGGGCAAAAAGTGATGCCTCTTCAATATGCATGCCATCGAACATCAACAGCAACCATTCCACGCTACCAGGCTTCAGCTTCTCTTCATCTGGCAATGGCCACCCTCACATGCCATGTACGCCACAATAACTTGCATAAATATTTCAAAAGATCGAGTGAATATCTATTTTTAGCTGATTGTTATATAGTCCCTCCCTTTTTCATAAACACACTAATTAACACTGAACTTGCATAAATATATGAAATATTCTTTAAGAGGGTACATAGAAATGCAAAAGCTATATGAATTTCAAAAGAGCCCCATAAATCTCCCTTAAATCAAAATATTGGGATCCAATCAAAAAAATCATCTCCAACAGGACCCCAAAACCACCTCTAGTTTTTTCGTAGCCCCTAAACTCCCCTCATTTGTAGCTACAAACAGGGGAAGAATTGGGCTCTCATCTCTTCTATTTGCTATGGAATTAATGTTTTTGTGGCCCCAAATGCTGACGTGGTCCAATCAAAAGTGTCTTAATCGAGTTTAGAAGAGGACTGTTGGAGGAGGAGAGAAAAATTACTCCTCATAATTTTTTGGTTGCTCCTAAAAATAAGTTTATGGGGTCAATTTTATGGAAGCATCTTGGAGATGCTCTTATCTAAAATGCTGAGATACTTGTAGTGGTAATAGGGTGTGAATTAATGTCTTTTATACTAAAACAAAAATAAGAAAAATACTTGGTCGGGTCCTTTGTCCATTTTTAATTACTACTAGAGTGGACACGTTGCCAGGAAGAAACAGCGCGTACGGAGGGAACTCCTCTGCGCGCATCGTGCCAAGCGCGTCATCAGCAATCTCTCAAACCAAAGACTGTTTCTGTTCGCAAAACGAAAAAAAAAACCAAAGACAGATTTCTCTCTGCTCTCTTTCACTAGAAAAAGACGAAAGAGAGACGTCAGATGCTAATTATTCATCATTCTAGAATACAACGATGCTTTGAATCCGGTTGATCATATAAATGCGCAATACCCGCAGTCAATGTCAAACTAGAAAAGGCTGGACCGCAAAAGAATTTGCAAGAAGAACGAAGTTTCCATAAAATTGAACCTCTAACGTATCTTAGCAGATTTTGATCAGATGTGATTTGATACAATTAAGTTCTTTAATACATTTTTCGTTACATTTAGAAACATAGTAGATAAAATGAAATAGCGCTGACAAAAATAATTTTATATTTGAAATCTTTGGGACTGACAAGCATCAGAAAACATAGTTTGTTATCTTTCTTTTTCTGAAAGATCGGTGGTTTTGAAGCAATCCCCTTGGTTTGCTTATTATCAGTCGTAAGACTTTTATAGTTGATCCGGTCAACTTTAATCACACTAATGTCGCAGAGTTCGTCAGGGGTACGCCAAAGAATATGCTCAAACTGCTGTTCTCATTTCCTCTTTCCCCTATCACCCGTCTCGTTCTCCACTTTGGCCATATTGTACTGCACGACCTGTCATCCTCTCGATGCGGCTCACGACAGCAACTGAAATCCATACAAAAACCAAAGCTTCAGAGTCTCCGCAAAAGGGTCTGCGTTGGCCAAGCAATAGCGAGGTACAGAACAAAACAAATTCCACACTCGTCAAGGATTTGAAACAAGAAAACCACCAGTTATCCCAAAGCGCCCACTAGTTTTAGGAGTGTTCGTTTCTCTAGGCCTAAAGGTCACATTAAAACTAATCTTATTATTTAGACGTTTTAAATAAGTCTAATTTAAAAACTAACTGCAGAACCTTGTACTAATTTGCGAGACGAATCTAATAAGGATAATTAAGCTGTGATTAGACGATGGTTACTGTAGCATCACTGTAGCGAAACATAGTTTAATTAGGCTCATTAGATTCGTCTCGCAAATTAGCCCACATCTGTAAAAAGGTTTTGTAATTAAACTTATTTAAGACGCCTAAATAGCAAGATTAGTTTTGATGTGACTTCTAGGCCTAAGGGGGTGTTCGTTTCTCTATGCCTAAATTTAGGCCGCCTAGAATCTTGTCATTTAAGGGTATTAAATAAAGTCTAATTAAAAAACTAACTACAGAACCTTATACTAATTCGCGAGACGAATCTAATGAGGGTAATTAAGCCGTGATTAGACGATAGTTACTGTAGCATCACTGTAGCAAAATATAGCTTAATTAGGCTTATTAGATTCGTTTTACAAATTAGCACGCATCTATAAAAAGGTTTTGTAATTAAACTTATTTAAAAAGCCTAAAAACACGAAGAGGGCTAAAAACACGAACAGGCACTTAATACCGCAGTTGCGTGCATCATAATCCTCTCTCTTGCTCGGTCGTCGCTCCTGGTCTCTGTCCGGATAGTCCAGTTTCTTCCATGTTCTAGATCTTTCTTCTGGCTTGTTTTTCCTCTTGTTACTTGCTGCCTTTCGCGGCCCTGACCAAGGAAGCATCGGCGTTGGTTGGTGATCGCGTTTGAGAAGTTCTTGGAGAAAAAGGGGCCGGCTCCGTCTCTCTTTGCTGGTATTGTTCTATCCATGCTTTTGATTTTCCGGTCCTGTTCTGAAGATTTTGAAACATGATCATTCATTCAGTCTGTAATTTGAAAGATCATTAGTTGCTTGTTCTGCTGCTATCTGTAACGGTATTACGGGAGTAATAGTAAGGATAAGCAAGAAGCTTTGTTCCTAATTAGTGTGTTAAATTTCGTACGGAAGAATCTTCATCTGGTTACAAATCATCTGTTCGGTTCGGCAACTAAAATTATCTCTGACTCTGGTTGTAGTTCTTGGTCAAGAATTCTGAGAGAAGATGGAGCAGGAATCCGGTGCAACGCCGATGTACTACTGCCACATGTGCTCGCTGATCATACGGCCTGTGGTGGGCATCGAGGACGTGAAGTGTCCCCACTGCGACAGCGGCTTCGTGGAAGAGATGGCAGCCGGCCGGCACCGCAGCAACACCGCCAACCGAGACCGCGCCGCCGCCGAGGCGAACGCGGGTGCCGCGGCGACGGAGCGCGAAGTGTCGTTGTGGGCGCCCGTGCTGATGGACTACCTCGCCTCCTCGTCCGGCACCCACGGCCTCGACGGCGGCGGCAGCGCCGGCGACCTCGCGGCGTTCGCGCGGAGGCAGTACCGCAACATCGCGCTCATGCAGCTGCTCAGCGCGCTCCAGGAAGCCGAAGCTGCCGCCGACGCCGGCCGCGAGCGGGTCGTCCTCATGAGCCCCGCGGACGCCCGCGCCATGCTCAGAGGCACAGGCACCGGCGCCGGAGCCGGCGGCCTGACGCTCGGCGACCTGTTCCTCGGCCCGGGGATGGACCTGCTGCTGGAGTACCTGGCCGAGACGGACCCGAGCCGGCAGGGCACGCCGCCGGCCAGGAAGGAGGCCGTGGCGGCGTTGCCGACGGTCCGGGTGCGCGACGCCGCGACCTGCCCCGTGTGCCTGGACGAGCTCGCCGCCGGCGCCGAGGCAAGGGAGATGCCGTGCAAGCACGCGTTCCACGACCAGTGCATCGTGCCCTGGCTGGAGATGCACAGCTCCTGCCCCGTCTGCAGGTACCAGCTGCCCACGGAGGAGCCCTCCGGCAACAGCGCGGGCGGCGAGCCAAGCGGCACCACCGCGCGCGGCGGCGCCGGCGGCAGCGACGCGGGGAGCAGCGGCAGGAGGCATTGGTTCTCGTGGCCTTTTGGCGGGCTGTTCTCGCAAAGATCAAACGGAAGCTCCTCATCCTCGTCGTGATGGCAAGTACAGCCCAAAAAAAAAAAAACTTTGTAGACGTTTATTCCTCTGATCTACGGGACAATTGTCGTACATATTTGTTTATTGGGGATTGGCAAGGGAATTTGACCATCGTAAAGAAACATTCGTTCTTGATCAAGTTGTAGTCTGCTTCATTGAGGTGAAAGGTGAATCTGTATGTTCCTGTACTGCATTTCTGATCTGTCTACTACTCTGCTCATGGTTTCTGCTCTAATTTTCGTCCTGCTAGCTAATGCTACCACCCTCCTTGTTAGCTAAACAAATCTGTCCCTGCGGTTAGGCACCGTGGTCTTGTCATATCTTAACGCGTTCGAGTATAATAAATCTACCAGAGCTTTCTGTTGGTTCGAATCGTTTTCAGCAACGACCAGTTGCATGATTGCAGGTTTCATGTGCCGAGTCTTTTTGTGGTTCACACGACTTGACTTGGCAAAATATACACCCAGACATACTGAGAAGTGAGAATGGATGGCTTTGGATGGTTTGCTCTTTATGCTTTGGAAGCTTCATAAAGTTTAACAACTAGCATGGGAGTATATGTCTCTGTCAACCGCTAGTCAGTCTGCGGAGATGTTCATGATGCAAAGTTTTCGTTTCGACTCGACAGCTAGGCAGACGGGATGTTCTTGGAAGGTTCTCAAGATTCTGCACATGTGTTCGTCCCAAACAAACACCAGGTCGAGTGTCTCATAACGTGAACGAAACAAAACTACCAAAATTAACCGGTGAAAACTAAAACCATTAGAGGGAAATAGAGGTGAGAATAACACATAATGCATATAACTTAGTATTTATTATTTAAGTATGTTTCTGGATGTAAACGCTCAGCAAACGCATATAGCAGTCACCCTAGCAAGACTACCAAAAGGCATTAAATCTGTTTCTGAATAAAACCAACCATTAAAGGGAAATAGAGGTGAGAATAAAACCAACCAATCAACAAGACCAGGACACATAATGCATATAACATAGTATTATTTAGATATGTTTCTGAATGTAAACGGAGCTGCTCAGCAAACGCATATAGCAGTCACCCTAGAGAAGAAGGCAGCATCATTCCTTTCCTAAACTCACTCGGGACATGCAATGAGCCAACAAAATGATAGAGGGTCCAATCACAGCCTAACAAAATTTGCCCCCATGAACACCCACGCACGCCAAGGACACTACTCAACAGTTAAGATCTTGATGATAGATGCTGCACCGATACGATGCAACGCAACAACCGAATCTCCTGGCTTGCAGAGGTTGAGCTTCTTTGCATGATCTATGGCAAAGCTGATGGCTTCCTCAGTTGCCTCAGTATCAGATGCCTTTGCAGTAGCAGCGCTCAACATTGGGATCAGGCCTTTAACGATCATGCTGTGCCTAGCAGGGCGCTCATCGCTGCAAGTCCAATTGAAATCATTGTCTGTCTTAACTTCTGGAACCACAGCAGATAGCACCGGCATTGCTGGCCTGTACTTCGCCACAAGCCTTGCGGTTGTACCACCCCTTGTCAGGACCAAGATGAGTGATGCTTTGGCAATATTGGCAGTTCGAACCGCTGATGATGCCAAGCTCTCCAATGGACTCATAGGAATTGGGGCAGCATTAGTGATTAACTTGAAAATTGCTCCATAGTCTGTATGTGACTCTGCCTGCAAGCAAATTCTGGACATTGTCTGCACAGCTAGCTCCGGATATGCCCCAGCCGCAGTCTCACCGCTAAGCATCACACAATCAGTGCCATCCAGGACAGCATTTGCAACATCGGTGGCTTCAGCACGTGTAGGTCTGGGAGATTTAATCATGGACTCCAGCATCTGCGTTGCAGTAACAACAGGCTTCCCTTGCACATTGCATTTGAAGATCATCACCTTTTGAGCATAGAATATCTTCTCAATAGGTATCTCCATTCCCAAATCTCCTCTGGCAACCATGAAAGCATCTGAGTTTGCAAGGATCTCATCAAAATTGGCAACCCCTTCCTGGTTCTCAACCTGCACATAAGAACACAATACTATAAGAAACAAACTACAGTGTACAATTAGGAAATGCGAGTTTATGGAAGAGATAAGCATACCTTGGACATGAGTAGGATTGATTTGGCATGTTCACCAAGCACACCACGGACCATCTGAAGATCTGATCCTTTGCGTACAAAGGATAGTGCTATCATGTCAATCTTATTTGGAACACCCCACTGCAGGATGTCCACTTTGTCCTTTTCAGTTAATGTTGGGAGATCCACAATGACACCTGGTAGATTGACATTCTTCCTCTCACCGAGAAGGGCCGAGTTCTCACAACGGCAACGAACCAGGCCTTGCCCAGGATCACAAGAAAGCACAGTGAGTGTGATGGTGCCGTCAGCGCACAGTATAGTGCTACCAGGCTTCAGATCTACAGCAATCTTTTGGTAGCTCATGGAAATAATGTTCTCATCACCCTTTATGGAATAATCAGTGGTGATGGTAATCTCTTTCCCCTGTGTCAATGTTATAGGCCTGCCATCTTTCAAAAAGCCTGTGCGAATCTCTGGTCCCTGTAATGAATAATATATTTTATTTTTGTTAATCAATGAAACATGTTCAGTATCGAGCGCAAATTTGTGACAAACAGTACGTGGCAGAAGTTTGCACGCTACAACTATAACATCTTACTCTAATATCATCAAATAGCAACCAAATGCTTCAAAAAAATGTAGCATAAGTTGATGGCGTGCCATCTGAAATGTTGCACATTCAGTAAAGTGCAAGCTAGGCCAAGTAGAAAATCTCCTCAAAACAAACACACAATTCAAGAGCATCAGTAGAGTCAGACAGATGATAGCATCTAACAGTTCAGGTAACCTTAAGATTGTACTAGAATAACATCGACTCGGTTGCAACGCAGAATATGCAGATAATTTAGCATTCGGGAAAAAAAATGCAGATAACGCCTTATATACATGGCCTAGACTGACTGGACTAAGTATGTAGAAGACGTCATACATCACACCAGAACAACAATTTGTATCAAATATAATCAGAACATGGTAACAATAATTAAGATACATTATAATTGTCCAGGACTGTTTAGCCTTTCCTGAAACCCAAGAATATATAAACTGACAGTGAACAGAACCATCTGGCACTAAGGCCCCCCAAAAGCCAGTTTTCAAACAAATATATACTAAACTTGTTGAAGCTTCTATAGGTGAATAACACTCTTGAATGGTTTTAAAACAAGAGCAACATGTGTCTACAGTCATCACTTTACAAATCTAACACGAAAGAGACTCAGCTGATAAGTTTCAAATTCCACGTTCAGTAGACATATTTAATACGGATTTCTAATTCCATACGTTACTGCCACGTTTGATAAGCATATATAGACAACAGTTGCACACATCATGTATCGAGCCTAAAGTGCGTACCGTGCAAAATTCCAACGAGCCACGCCACAAACGTCATCATGACAAAGACCCTGGCCAGTGACCATCTCGATTTACATAAACAAACTAGGTGCGAACAACTAACACAATTCTTTTTGAGATTATTATTAAGCCCCACTAGACAATATACGGAGTACATTGAAACAAATTCTTGGTCCCATGTTGCCCCCAACAAACGTGTCAATATCTGCAAACCAGGAGCCACAATCTTGGCCGTGTCTCAATCTATCTCGACAGGACACAGGTCAAACAATAAAGAAACGACACAACACATGCCATGGGCCAGACCTAACCATGCAAAATCCAACCTTTGGGGGCCGCGGCCTAATAACTCAAACAATTCGCAGACTTGTGAGCTCGGAGTACCATTCATAATAGGAGTAACTCGTTCAATTCAAGACGCCATAAACGCAACTGAATCGCAAATACTAACAAGCAGACGGAAAACAGCTAGCACACAGATCCGATCGAGCGGCTACGACGACGGAAACCTAAAACAAACAGGGTACCGCTACGAAACGTTGGACGAGTGCATGAGAGAAGGAGGGGGTCGTTAATTAGCGGCGGACCTTGGTGTCGAGCATGACGGCGCAGATGATGCCGGTGATCTCCATGGCCTTGCGGAGGTTGTCGAGGGTCTCCTGGTGGTACTCGTGGGAGCCGTGGGAGAAGTTGAAGCGCGCGACGCACATGCCGGCGCGCAGCAGGCGCGCGCACATCTCGACGGAGCGCGAGGCCGGGCCGAGGGTGCAGACGATCTTGGTCTTGGGCCGGCGCCGCCATATCTCCTCGGGCCCCTCGCCGCCGGCGTGGCAGTCCGCGGCCGCCATTGCCGCCCCGAGGTCGACGGAGGGGGAGACGGCTAGGGCCGGGCGGGCGAATGCAGGCATGCGGTGCGAGCGATTTGATCAAGGCGGCGCGCGGCGGGGAAGAGGAGAGGAGAGGCGAGGAGCGCAAGGTGGGTGCAGCAGAGGCGAGGCGGTTGGATCGGAGGGGAAGCGAGAGAATATATGAAGGGTGGTCAGGTAGCGGGCCCTGCCGTAACTCGTCGTGGACGCGGCGGTGGGCTTCGCGGCTAGGGTAACCGGGCCCTGCCAACTTGGAAATTACGACTGCCTTGGAGAAAAGGTTTTGGTTTTACTTCCTTTTTTCTTGAGCTTGAAGAGAAAGTTGCGTGCGAACAAATACGGTGCTGTACAGTATTTCTTGCGAGAGAAAGCGGAGATCAATTACTCCTATTTTGGTTAGTTCAATTGACCTGCCTTTCTTAGGCAACCCGAAACTAAAAAAGGGAACAATGCCAGGCTCACAAAATCGTGCAGTTGAAACAGTTCGTCGCGGCTTCTAGAGAAACTCAAATCGTCAACCTCGAGTCCTCGATCACAACATAAAGACATTTTTGCGGTACGGGATCCGGTATGGAAATTTTCACGTTCCAAATGAGACGGCAGGTTTCATCCACATAACCATGAAAGACGGAGGGGCCGCCGCCACGCTCGGTCCTCGGTCCATACTGCCCGACCCCGCATTGGAAGGATTCGGTGATAGTATGAATGATGCCTGGCTCTTCTCCGACATTTGTGCTCGATCGAGTACACACGGTTTGAACAGAGCAGAATCGCCGTACCGTTTCCTCAGAATCTTCTTGGTCAAGAACTACTAGCTCGTGGCTGGATCACCCAGCAACATACTTTAAGCCCGTGAGTACTCTTGTTTATGAACTGGAGTATCATGTGATTGTTACTACTAATACGCCTGCATGTTTCATCTCAAGGCGACAGTAGCAATGCTCAAACGTACGGACTAGAATTCGGAATCGCTCCTTCGACGGGGACCAATGTCACGTCCCGTTGTCGTCTCTGCTACTAGCACCATTTCGAATCAAGGCGGTACCTTCCATACCATGGGTCGAGAGCTTCAACAAAGCTCAGGCCTCGGCGACGGCGAAGCGTGGAGGCAGGACGACCGACGACCTGCGCGTCGCCCGAGAGGTCAACAAGAGCTGTTGCTGCCTGCCTGGCAAGACGATGGAAAGACGTGAAGAGCGGGGGCAGCAAAGCACTGCACGCACCTTCCATGCGCATGGCTTGTTTCGTCTGTCTTGTCTCCAGCGGTGTGCACCGTGCAGTCAGTCCTCTGCGGAAGCAAAAGGCGCTGCATGCACAGGGGCGGGCCCACTTGAATTCAAGGGTATTCAGTTGAATACCCATTATTTTTGGCAAAAAATTTCGTATATATAATGTATAGGAGGTATATACATAAAAAAACCAAAAGAAAACATAAGTTTCAGATCAATTCTATCAAAAAAGGCCCATCTGAACCTAACCTACCTCAACCCACCGCAGCCCATTAGGAAATATCAGCCCACCTCACCTCTGGCCATCGATGACTCAGTTTTCAGCAGAGAACGCACACGATCGTGACTTCCCGGCTTCTGTGGATCAAGTTCTGAACCGTCGCGCCGCCGAAAATTTCAATCGGGACTCCTGCAGTCGCGCCGCCCAGAAAATTCGATCTAATTGGAACTGACTGCCCTCGCCAATTGTTGCCGTCGCGCCGCCCAGGATCTTCATCCGCGCGCCGGCCTGACTCCATTAGGTAATTTGTCATCGCGCCTTGCAAATTGCGATCAGCTCAATCTTCAGTTTCTAGTTGTCGCTTGATTTAGCAAGTATTGATCAACACACTTTATTTCCTAAGGATACATATATTATTACCAACTCACTTTATTATTATTTAAGCAGGTGTGAACCGTGTGAACTGAAGAGTTCTTTTCAGCACTTGTACTCTTGATTAAGCATCTGTTAACTGAAGAACAAAGGTACTATTTCTACATAATTTCACCACTCTATTTTTTATTTTAATTCACGAGTACATGGTGTGAAATGTACTTATGTGATTCAAGAAAGAATAGTGTTCATACTTCTGTGATTTTAATATCAGGTCTTAAACATGAAGAGAAAGAATAGTAACACCACTGATTTGAAGGCTTTCTTGGCAAGAGCTGCTGCTAAAAAGAGACAACGTGAACCAGATATTGTTACTCCATCTCCCAATGCAAGCCAAATGCAGATGGTCGTATTCCAAGGGCAGAATCATAGTGGAACGCCAGATGCATATGGTGGTATTCCAGGGCAGAATGATAGTGGAACGAGCACAGCACAACCTGAAGATGAGGAACCCATGCCCCTGGATGAATCTGAATGCAGTGATGAAGACAATAATGATGACTATGACCTTGAGCATGATCCAGGATTGAGGGCTCCCATCTCAAGCTATCTTGTCAATGATCAAGATTCAGTTAGACGAGCATACATTGCAATGGGGCCATGTCAACCAAAGATGAAGAAGGAGAGTTTTCCACAACATAAGTGTGGAGGTATGCGCCGCTTCCTACCTAAATGGTTTCGTGAATTCAAGTGGCTTGAATATAGTGTGCAAAGAGATGCCGCATATTGCTTTGTTTGTTATTTGTTCAAAGATAATTGCAAATATCCTGGTGGAGATGCTTTTGTTGATGAAGGGTTCCGAAATTGGAATGTGAAAGCTAGGATCCGTAAGCATGCTGGTGCCATCGATAGTGCTCATAGTGAAGCTGAGGAGAAATATACTTTGTTCATGAGGCCTAAGTCATCAATCCGTGAGAATATTTCATCAAACACTGCACAATTCAAGGCTAAGTATCTAGCTCGCTTGACATGGTCACTTAAGTGCATAAGATATCTTTTGCGCCAAGGGTTGGCTTTTCGTGGTCATGATGAAAAAAGGGATTCACTCAACAAAGGGAATTTTCGGGAACTTTTAGCATGGCTGGCAGGAAACTTTGAAGAGGTTAAACTAGTGGTACTAGAAAATGCACCTCAGAATTGTCAGATGGTAGACCACAAGATTCAGAAACAGCTCATTGCTGCTTGTGCTCATGAAACAACCAAAATTATCATAAACGAACTTGGTGATGAGTGTTTTGCAATTCTTGCTGATGAGTCAAGCGATGCATACCAACGGGAACAATTGGCTCTTTGTTTGCGTTTTGTTAATAAAAGAGGGCAGCCGGTTGAGCGGTTTCTTGGTCTTGTCCACGTTGAAGATACTACATCTCTTACTCTTAAAGAAGCAATACAGTCATTGCTTATCAAATATCAATTGCCCTTGTCAAAGGTACGTGGTCAAGGGTACGATGGAGCTAGTAATATGAAGGGTCATGTTTCTGGCTTGAAGAAATTAATTATGGATGAGTCCCCTTCTGCTTATTATGTTCATTGCTTCGCTCATCAACTTCAACTAACCCTTGTAGCAGTTGGTAAGGAGAATACTGATTGTGATTGGTTCTTTGGGCAACTTTCATATCTGTTGAATGTTCTAGGGATGTCTTGTAAAAAGATTCGCATGCTTCGCATAGCTCAAGCTGAATACATGATTGAAGCATTGAAATTAGGTGAAATTGAAACTGGGCAAGGTTTGAATCAAGAGATGGGCTTAGCAAGGCCAGCTGATACACGTTGGGGATCTCACTACAGAACTGTAATGCATGTTATGTCATTGTATCCTTCTATCAAGAAAGTTCTCTTTAGGATTGGGAATGAAAGTAAAGGGGCTGAGGCAAATGGAGCTCAAACTATGCTCACAGTATTTAAATCATTTGAGTTTGTTTTCCTGCTACACTTGATGAATGAAATATTTGGATACACAAATGACTTATGCAATGCTTTGCAAAAGAGGGAGCAAGATATTGTAAATGCAATGGATCTTCTTGAGTTTACAAAGGTAGAACTGGATGTCTTGAGAGATGACGCTGGATGGCAAGAATTCCTTAACAACGTCACTTCTTTTTGTGAGAAGCACAAAGTCAAAGTTGTTGACATGAATGCAAAGTATATTCCTATGCAAAGATCAAAGCAGTTCTATAGAGGTGCCATTAATTATCACCGGTTTCATGCTGATATGTTTTTGGGTATCATTGATAGGCAAGTTCAAGAGCTTAATAATAGATTTGATGAGGTAAACACAGAGCTACTTAGATGCATGGCATCATTCAGCCCAGCCAATTCTTTTTCTGCTTTTAATGTTGAGAACCTGGTTAAGCTTGCTGGGTTCTATCCCAATGATTTTGAAGTTGAAGAAATTAACCAGCTTCCTTTTCAACTACACCTCTATATCAATGATGTGAAAAATGATGAAAACTTCAAAAATTTGAGAGGTTTAGCAGAGTTGTCTATGATGCTAGTTAAAGAAGGAAAGGTTTCCAGGTATGACATTGTTTATAAGCTTCTCAAATTGGTGCTAGTTCTTCCTGTTGCAACCGCTGGAGTTGAGAGGATCTTTTCTGCAATGAATTTTATTAAGAACAACCGAAGAAGCAAGATGGGGCAGAAGTATTTGAATGGTTGCTTGGTCACATTCATTGAAAGGGAATTCTTCTTGGAAACTAAGGATCTGGACATCATCACTCACTTTCAAAGCATTAAGAATCGAAAAGTCGTCCTATAATTTGTAAGCTTTCTTAGTATGTTTTTTTTGTTTTATCCTCTATTTATTTCACAAATTGCTACACTTTGATATATATATCTTGCTCATTTATAGTACATTAATGTGTTGAATAATTTCAAATTTAGATCAAGTTTAGTAATCAGTCATGTAATTAGCACTCAATTATGTGTTATGGATCCATAATTTAGGGCGTCAAAAAAAATTTTTTTGCCATTCCAAATTTTGAATACCCAGGGTCCAAATCCTGGGCCCGCCACTGTGCATGCAGCATGGATCCTAGCGCCCGTTCTATCTGTTGCCTCTCTCTTTCTGTCACCGCAGCTTTTTTTTTTAATTACACAATACAACTCAGACACTCACAACGCACGCACACTCACCCCTATAAATACACGTACGCAAACCCTACCCCTATAAGCATCTTCGAAGACTGAGCTGGCAAATCTAGAGATACGAAGTCACCACTGACGCCTATTTGTCGACGGGAGCGTCGCCTACCACTGAAAGCACAAATGCCGTTAAATCCTTAAAAATTCGCTCCCACGGAGAGTCGAACCCAGGACATGAGAGGTGTTACTCGGATATCTTAACAACTAGCCCAAGACCCTTTCACTCTGTCACCGCAGCTTGCCACTGTTCATACTCGTAACTCGTTCAACGCAAAGACAGCAGGCCCAAACACACAGGTCACTTGCCCCGTTGCACGGTCAAAACTAGGGGGCCGGCGCAGGATGCTGGAAATCCGGCGACGGGCGGCGGTTCAGCTCACCTCCTCGCCCCGGTGCGTGCGACCACCGCCTCGGCATCGGGCCCCCGTCTAACGGTCGTCGTCGCCCGGGTTGCCACTGCAAAAAGTTCATCGAGGTTGTGGGCCGAGCGTAGAACCCAACCAACCACACAGGCCGACCCCTTCTTTTTCATTCACAACGCCCGGGCCTTTGAAGCAGATCAGCCCAAGGCACAAACCCAATCAACCCATCGGAAAATCATCGGTCGCTTAAGTACACAGGTGTTTTGATCTCAAAAAAAAAAAAAAGTACACAAGTGTTTCGTCAGTCTACCGACTAGAAGACGCTAGGCCAAGAAGCGGCAGGCCAGTGGACAGTGGTCAAGCACGGCTTTAGGTTGCCTGCCCGGTTGGGACCAGATCCAGCGGCGCAACAGCCGCCCTGCTCAAAGCTGTTGCGCTTTGCACCATCCAGGCCAGCCCACCACTGGATGCTCCTGGCCTCCATCACCGGTCCCAGGAATGTTGCCTTTGCCTAACCACCACTGCAACCTCCTGTAACGTCACAGAAACGACGACTTCACTTCACCACTACAAACTCCAGCAACAACAAAAACACCCATCTTTACTTGGGTTCTCATTTACGTGCACAGAGCACATTGTTTTCTTACGACTACAGACATATGCATGTCCTCAGGGTCTGATTAGAAAAAACGATTTCACATCGAATAAGTGAGAAACAGGCAGCTGGTCTTACTCTTCACAGTTATCATGAACCAGCATCTATGCAGCCGTTAGATGTTCCTGTTTCCCCCGCAACCAAGATGACCAGAAGAGTTTATATTAGTATTCTGCAACCAAAACTGGGCAAACACTCAAAGTCACACTCACACACAATAGCCTACCTGTGCCACGGTTCACACGTGTTCATCCTGCTGGCTCTCGAGCCTGCACAACACAACACAAGGAAGTCGCGGAACAAAAGAACCGGCCAGGAGAGGTGGACATAGGCGATATATTCCTCCTCATCTTTCACCCAGAAAAAAGCGCTGGATTCCTTCCTCCCAGCTTTGTCAACATCGCTTTTCCTTATTCCCTCCTCTCGGGATCGCGTGCCTCCCTGCGCAATCGATAATTGTCAAGAGCTGCTCACAGAGAAAGAGGAAGCATACGATTCCAACCACTTAACAAGTAACAACTGAATGTAATCTATGCGCAAAGACAAAGTTCTCCCCCCTTGCTCACTTCAATCAGATTCAGCGCAAAAGATAAAGCTATGGCCAGAAAGAGTTTATTCCATGTTCTAATGCGTAGTAGTTTCAGTTTATGCTCCCTGATGATCGGCCATCATCGAACACAATTCCGAGCCAATGCTCATGGAATCGCGGGGTCGATATGGAGAGACAGAAATGCACCAGCATGACTCCCTTGAGCAGGAATGAAGGAACATATATCATATCAAGAGGACCATTTTCTTAACTTAATGGATGGAACACTAGTTACCTGTAAGTACAGGAATTCCCTGAACAACTTTGGAGGAGACTGGATGATCCACAAAATGGCAACAAGCAACCCATGCAAATAGCAACCTATAAAGAACACCAGTACTGGCCTGGACCACTCCTATTAGTTACTTTGGAAAGAACACCTGTGAAGCTTTTGTTTTTTAAAGGCCCTTTAGTATCTAAATGCAACTGGTTATGTTTTTCTTTTTTTTTAACCATCATGATGATTTCTGAAACTCAAGGTGACACAGGTTGCATTACTTACTAGTCACTACATTGCCAGAACAAAAGGACAGGAATAATATGAATATGAACTCGACAGAACAAATCATCAGGAAGGGATTCCTACAAGTCAAAATTGTAGTGCCTCAAGTTATAGACAAATCACTCTACACAAGACAGAAGTTACTGTTGTCTATTTCCAAAACTAGACTTTATGCCACTTAAGAGGCACTTTTACCTGGGCATGAAGGTTGCATAAGACTAACTAACTATGACGTTTGTATAAGCGCGTACTCAAGGCAAAGCAGCACACAACAGTGAAAGAAAGGAACTAAACCATCGTTTTTAAGCCCCTACTTTCTGTGCCTTACATACAACAGATAGCAACCAAACTCAGAAGGCTGCTTCATCTATATGCACAGCGGCACAGCCCATAAGATTCGCTTATCCACTTTCCTTTTCTTTGATAGCTGAACAAGTACAAAACTTACAAGAGGAGACAAAAGGGAACCACATGCTTATTCCAATATTCCATGCTTTGCTTTTGTGCAGTCCCAAGGAAGGCATCACTAACAGAATAAGTTCCTTTTTACTTTATTTATATGCAAAACTGTATCCAATTCTTCTTCGGGATGCATCCAGTCAAAAAAGAAATTCAAAACTCCAGTCTCGTGTGAATGATAAAACAATTTGTTAATCAACTATATTAATATGCTTGTATACGCTGAACGTATACATATGCCACAGCATCTATCGTTGTAAAACATGCAGAATCCAAATCAATGCCGACTGTCCATAGATGTTGCCCTTTGATTTCACAATGGAATTGCAGTGGAGACTGGACTGGAGAGTAGAATTAGTTCTAAACAAGGAAGATATAGTCCAAGAATCTAGTTAGCCTACAAGTTCAAAGACTATTACAAACTATACCGACTCAAAAGTTCTTCCTGCCAACACGGTTCCTACTTTTATCTGCAAGACGAATAAACTTAAGAAATCATGCATGCCCGTAACCCCCTTTGTGCCAAGTTAAAGCAATATCAACTATATTTGTTAGTGCAGAATCAGAATGCAAGTGTGTTCTCGGAATTGACAAATAAAAAGATGGCGTGCATGGGGTCCACAGGTACCTAAACGAATAAGTATAATATCTCTATATCTCTTTTCAGCTGCTGCAAAGATTGGGTCAGGCTTGAGTGTTTGTTCCAGCGATTCGAAATTCTCTTCTCACTTGCACGCCTTATAAGACCAGTCTCCGCATACCATCTTGGCATGGGTATTCATAGTTTGGTAGAGCAGCTAAAGGTCATCTGACTCCCCAAGAATATAGCTTCAACGTGCGAGGAACAATCCTTAGTTACCAAAACAAAGGGCGGATAAACTTCAACAGACAGCTCCCATCAGGATTGTGCAGTCTACACAGAATCTCATTACGTAACAGAATCGTCAGAGGTATGGGATTGGATGTGTTCTTTGCTTTGCTAAAACAAAGAAAACAAGATCTCTTGTCATAAGCCCTAACATATGATGCATTCATGTCAGATGTACCATCATCAACAACAGCTGCAGAGCCATGGCCATTTCCTGTCTTCCAGGCAGACATACCCTCCGGAGAGGCACTTGCTTTTGCAAGGAGGAAGTGTTCCAGCAGAGCCAGGGCTCATGCTTTCAACGGATGCTAAGCCTAGGTTAAAATGGACACCTGAGCTACATGAGCGATTTGTGGAGGCTGTGAATCAACTCGGTGGACCAGATAGTAAGTACACACTTAAAACACTTAAGCTATAATACAAAGCAAGTACATGGAAGATTGCCATCTAAACACTGTTAACAAATTGCAGAAGCTACGCCAAAGACAATCATGAGACTCATGGGTGTCCCTGGACTCACTCTATATCACCTTAAGAGTCATCTTCAGGTATGTATAGTTTTTTTAGTATTGTTGTTTTCCATTATACACACCTCCCGTCAAGAAACTAAATTGTTTTCGTTGTTACTAGAAATATAGACTGAGCAAAAATGTCCATGCTCAAGTTAATGGGGGAACTGCGAAAAATGGTAAGAATAACCGATAACGTTCTCATTACTTACCAACCTTCTATTAGCTTAGTCCTGAACGTCTTTTCCTCTCTTTAGTGGTTAGTTGTGCCATGGCAATGGAAAAACCACATGAAGGAAATGGATCGCCAGTCAGCCACCTAAACCTTGGAGCCCAGACAAACAAGTAAGAGATGAAATAAATCATAACTGTTTGTCTCAACATGGTTGCAGAAGATAATTTAGTTTTGCGTTTTATCAGATCTGTGCACATAGGTGAAGCCCTACAGATGCAAATTGAAGTACAGAGGCGGCTACATGAGCAACTGGAGGTACAGAACACCAGCTCAGAAATCATATTACCAATGAATTTGCCACTTTTACATTATAATAATGCATAAACTTCACATTTTCTTGACTGATTCATTTCTAGCAGTACCATTGACTAGATTTTGTTGCCAAATCTATAAAATAAAAACAAAATGTATCTTAAATCAGTATGTGCATACTGGAAGTTTAGAACACTTACACACTAGTCATGTCTACTGACAAATACCAATTAAGTAAACTTAAGAATCACTAATCCAACTTCATAGATACGCACTAGTCATGTCTCCTGACAGATGTCGATCCAACTGGATCTCAATCACCATGCTTTAAGGAAACTGCATTTGATTGTTCCGATCACTCAATTTTGTGCCAATCACTAACTTCATCTTTCTCCTTCATGACTAATTGCATCGTAGCTGCATATTTATTGCCCAGTGTACCCACAAAATAAGCATGAAGGCCGCACATATCGATAGCTCCACTTTATCAATAAAGTATATGCTCTCTATACCAGAATTGACTTCTAGTAAAAAGAAAAGGTCCGAAATGCAAGAGTGTTTTCAAAGTTGTCTAGCAAGACAGATAGTTTTGTAGTGCATTTGAATGAACTAATTTCAACAAAAGTTCAATATTTCATCAACCTTCTTACTATGCAAAAATGCTCCTTCGTGCTGATTTCGCATGATTTATTATGCAAACTATGCAAGGGGTTCATTATTAAGGCAATTTCAGTGCAACATGGTTAGAAGGCAGTGTCAAACACTGATAATGTGATCACTTACATGACAACGCCTCTCATCAGGTACAAAGGCACTTGCAACTACGGATTGAAGCACAAGGGAAGTACCTACAATCAGTGCTGGAGAAAGCGCAGGAGACACTTGCAAAGCAGAATGCAGGCTCCGTTGGCTTAGAAACTGCAAAAATGCAATTGTCAGAATTAGTCTCAAAAGTATCAACAGAGTGCCTCCAGCATGCCTTAACAGGCTTTGAGGAGATTGAAGGTTCGCAAATGCTACAAGGTGTGCAACTTGGTGATGGATCAGTTGACAGCTGCTTAACTGCATGCGATGGATCGCAAAAAGATCAAGATATCCTATCAATTAGCCTTTCTGCACACAAAGGAAAACAGATAGGAGGCATGGCCTTTGACCAAATGACGAAAGAAAGAGTAAGCGAGGATTTGTTTCTTGACAAACTAAGTAGGACACCTCCAAGTCACCACGAAAGGCGTGAAAGGAGAGATGAGTTTAGTATGTCATGCCAGGCAGCTAACTTGGATCTGAATATCAATGACACAAATGATGGGCCACAGAACAGCAAGAAACTTGACTTAAATGGGTTCAGTTGGGCCTAGGAGTAGGAGGCAAGCGATCTTGCCAATTGATTCAGACTTGTTTTATCTAGAGTAACAAGTCATTATCCTCGGTCTTGGTCTGCCAAGATGGTAGAGGCGAGAGCAAGTAAAAATTGGATGATTCATCCAAAGGTCAGTGACAATGTCTTATGTACAAATTGCAAGAGCAATGTGGCCCTGGGGCCACTGGTGCTGGTGGGCATCACGATTCAGAGAAATAAGTTGAGGATAATTAGAATATGTAGATCGGTAGAGGGTACTGGAGGACTCGGCGTTCTCCTCACATTATTGTGACACTGTATGATAGATATATAACGAATTTTGTCATGTAACTGATTTCTCCTATTTATTTATAAGATTAGAGGAACAATGATTTCTCTTATGGATTGCCCCGGTTTTTGTAGCAGCAACGTTTGTTGCTACACCCTACTTTCATCTAGTGGATCTACAAGCAACTCTTGCATAGAAATTACATGCAGAAGGCATCCCCAAAGGATCTAAATCCCACAGGCATGAAACCAAGTCTCATATAATTCGTTTCTCCCCAAAGGAGCAACCCAAGACCGGGGCGCACAACGAAACGGCAACTCCCGATTAAAACGGAAACGAAGAATCTAGCTAGCAGCCGCAAATCAAACAACGCGTACCTCCAAATTGATCTGGGTGGCGGTGGCGGCTGGTGGATGCTCGCGGAAGGGGAAGCATCTTCCCCTGCCAAAAAGAAAAAGCCTCCAAAAACACGGCGCGAATTAGTCGATTTTGAGAAGACGAAGAACCAGTGGCCGCTCTAGCTCCTCATTATGGTTTCGCCGATTGAATTCGCTCACAACAATTTGTCTGCTCTCCTTGGTCCAAAATTCAATTTTCTTTATTTCCGAGAGGATTTTTCCTTGCTTTGGGCCTTTGGCGAACGTTCACTGAAGGATTCAGCTCGTGGGCCAGCCAAAGACTTTTAGCACGGGACGCCCTATGTGCAGAACCTCCGACGAGATCCGAGCGATAGGTCAGGCCCACGGCCTGTTCGGCGTCGACCCACGGCCCGTATCACCTTCTTCTTCCTCGAGCCGCCGCCGCGCCGCCACCCTCGATCGCCGTCGTCGTGCTCGCTCCCGCCGCCTCCGCCTCCCGCCCGGCTCCAGCGGCGTCTCCGCCGCCTTCGCCGCCGCCCTCGACCGCCGCCGCACTAATCCGGCGAGAAGTAACGCCCCCGTCCTTACCCCGCCCACCGCCGACAGCCACCACCGCGGCTGGCGGCGTCCCCGTCGCCCCGCCCGCATCGCGTCGCCCACCGCCGGTCAGGCCTGCCGCCGCCTTTTATGTCTGGAGGGAGGAGGAGGAGGAGATCGTCGGGGTACAAATCCCGTGCACTAAGGGATTCTCCGGCGAGACGCCCCCGCCCCGCCCTCCTCCATCTCCATCGTCTCCGGCGGCTCCGTCGCCGGATCCGCGACCGCCGCCCTCCGTCGCGCTAACCCGGCTTCGCCGGGCTCGTCGCCGTCGCCGCCGCCGTCGGGGAGGCAGGAGGAGGAAGAAAGAAGCTCGACCGTCGGATGGCTGTTTGCACGAATCTTAAAGCTGTCCGATTAAAAGAATTCCATCGGGCGGGCTACATATAGGATCCACCCTTGAGCACAGGTGTAAATGGCCCATTCCGGCCTGCTTCTACTGGGCCGCCATGAACTAAAACCATATCACGCGGCCCCGGCTGGTTCGGTCGGTCGTTCCTCGGTTCACCAGATCGCTGGCAGCACCTCAAAAAAAAAAAAAAAAAACACCAGATCGCTGGCATGCGCTCGGATGCAGAACACTTACCTCGACACCAATTGCGGGGGGAGACCGGGACAGTTCCAGTGCCATAACCGCATGATATGGACAATCGACAATGCCATTGATCTTGATCCACAAACCGAACTGCGTACGTCCTGCCGGGAAACACTGTCACAATCTATGTCACTGTAACTGTATCCACCTATCTGAATAATCAGCGCCGCAGTTCGCTGCAACTGGACGTCAGATTAGCTCCGCCTTGTGTTGACCGACTCGGCCAAAAGCGAAATTCAGAGCGATATGCAAACCAGCTGGGTACAGAAAATATCTCGCAGCAAGTGATCTTGGCACCAGCTGCATCCTGCTACGGAACCTATAACTTGTCCCTACGATCCTCTCCTCTTGCAGCCACTGAATAATTCGGCTGCCTAATTCTGCACTCCCGGCATGACTGACCTGACGCTTCGTCCCCCATTCCAAATGCTACTTTGAATAGAGTAATCCTACGAGCTAGACTTGAGCTTACACAGTTACACTTTACAATATGATCAGCCCATACGTCGTCAGCTCCTCCCATCCCAGGTCCATCGTCGCCTCGCCTTTCAATCTTGGCGTCTTAATCTATCAGCTTGGTGCGTGCCCAAGTCGTAAAAGTCCCCTTCGTGATATGCAGCTATATGTACTCTACGTTATCTCAGTTTGAACTTTGAAGAGAGGCGAGACGGGCGAGGCAATGTTGGTGGCGGCAACTTGCGTGTTCCTTTTTCTGCATGCCACATCAGACGGCGCCATTTTATTCCTCATTTTCACTACCTACACTATCCTTGACATATGGAACTTTCGGCGTCCGGATCGATCGGAGCACTGAAGAAGCAAGAGGGCGCCCTTCTAGAACCAGAGTATATATGGTTCTTGTCCTGTACTCCACTCCGTAAACTCGAATCTGTAGCAGAAAACGAGCTTCAATCACTTGATACCTGCATGTGTGGTCCATTCCATTGTAGTACAGTAAGTATACTATGTCGTTACGTACCTACAGTTATAGTTGCTACGTACTTTGGTCTATGTTGATTGTTGGGTAGTGGACCACGCATGCCTCGTACTTACACAAGACGACGGCGAGTGCGGTTGAAGGACCAGATACAAACCGATCGCGATCGATAAACAGGAGCATTTTTGGGTAATCGAGTTCAATGATACGGAGTACTAGTCAAGGTTACACTCGTCGGTTAGTGCTCGTGTGTATCACCGCTGGACGCGGGAGCATCCATTCCGTTGGACGGATCGCCACGCATTTGATCCACGTTAGGCAGCAGGGTCGACGGACCCAGGAGTACAAACCGAGAGCAAGTATAGAAGAGTCTTAAACAATTTGACCCGCCTGGCACGCACCCTTTCTTTTTCCAGCCACGGCCCTTGTCTCGAGCGACGCCAAACCTGGTTCGGCGAGATGATGGCGAAGGAAGGAAGGAAAGCACCGACAGCGAGAGGAAGCAGCCCGGACGGAAACAGGACATCCGACCGACATCGCACGTCCGTTTTCCACAGATCCCCAGCTCGGAATTCTTTAGCGCGCGCGCGACGTACGCGACGGGGTCGCTGCTCTTGCTAGCTAGCTAGAAGTACAGGATCCAAGGCTGCCAAACCCGGGATGGGATGCCCAGAAACCGTGCAAGATCTAAGCGCTTTTCGGGGGCAGATGATGAGGCCGCCGCGACGCGCTTTTCTCCCGGATAGGCTACATGGGGCGGTGGAGGGCAGGTGCCGTCGGCCGGCGCGACACGACACGTCCGCCCGCCCGCCCGAGGTACAGCACAGCTAGCTATACCGCGCGCGCGCGGCCACGATCCAACCGCTGTGCCACGAGCCGTGGCCGGCCGCGCCGCGCCGCCCGATCATTATTCTCTCTCGATGCTCCTCAGGCGATGTTCAATGCACCGCCGGGGTGCTGTCATGGCGTTACGCATGTCTGTTACGGGGCCGGGGTTTCCGATTCAGTGTTCGCAGTACACACGCGAGAGTTTTCTTTTCGCCGTGCGACGAATCGGCCGGCGCGTATGTATCATACTTGTGTCCGGCATGTGGGCTCATGTGCATTGGGCATGTGCGAGGTGCTGCATTGTGTGACACCTAGAAGGTGAAGAGATTTTAAAAGAGGGGTCAAGTACTATTAGTACAGCTAGTGACGCATTTGAGGCGGTTTAGTTGTAAATTATTGCAGGAAAAAAACAACTTTTCATGTGCAAGTATATGTTGAACTTAGGAAAGCAAGTTTCGTGGAAACTACTGCCTACTGGAACACAAGTGGACACATATATCCGACTTGTAAGTGACTAGCTGGCTGACATGATAGAGCTAGTCCAAAAATAGCGCAAATGTATGGCTCTGAAGAAGGAAAAAAACATTCATAAGGCCAGCGAAAAGGACACACAACATTCTATATGTTGCTTGCGTCTTTAAATCCAAATTAGAATTGAGGCAAGAATTAAAAGGAGAGCTGTATATTCATCGAACCTTTTCTTGTAATGAAGGAGCACACATCATTTTAGCCCTTTATTGCGCAACCTGCTTGATTATTACTGCTATTTGAATTTTCTAGCACTGCTTATTTTGAGCCGTGGTGCCATAGTAGCACACTAAATGGTGGTTGCTAGTGCTATCCACCTTTTCATTTTTCATAATAATATAGAATGGTGACTACCATAAATAAGAATTGGCATATCATACTCCGACTTACCATATCATTATTGGTTAAAATTAGTATGAAAGCTAGGAACATTATATATCTGGACATTCACAAGTGGTGAGTACTGTCTAATTGTACAGAATATTGTCATAGGTCATATTATTGTCAGGATTACCGTATATATATATGTATAATTCAGTCGGGCCTAAAAATCTAGAATCATCAAAAGTTAACCCTCCTTGACTCTAACATGTGTTTCATTCTCGTATCAAGTCCTACTATCATTCATTATGATTTACACAAAACTGACTAAATGAGATAATCGAAGTCCAAGAAAATCTTGCGAGGATTATCATTCCAAGCGTGTTCTTCTGACATGTATATGGCACTATATATCACGACAATAAACCAATGCAAACGTGCATCCGTCTAGCTCAGAAGAATATAGCTCGCCTATCAAGGGGACGCATGCGTGGACACGCATATCCTTGTAGCTAAAATGATGATAGAAGACATCCATTTTGTAATGTGTAATTAATATAATCGAGGACGCCGACCGCCCACGCTTTCGGTCGTAATTTTTAAGGACATACAAGTACTTCTCTTGGTGGTGCAATACATAAATATATTTTATTGCTTAGCTGCTAGCTTCTGTTCTCGATGGACGATGGATGATGGTATAATCATTTGCATTCAAACTTCGTGCCATATGATTGAGTTGCATCCCATCTGATCCAATGAGTATTCAGTAAAAAGACTTGTAGATCTAGCTAAAGGGGCAGTTCTAAGTTGGCCTTGTGACCTGAGGATCAAGAAGCGGAAGGATTGATGTAAGATAATCATACAAGTACAGGTATGTATATGGCAAGAAGAAACATAAAAATGGTAAGCTAGCGTGTGTACATCCATGCATGCATAGTGCACCTACACTAATATGCACTTAGACCGCTTTTCAGTGGATATAAAATTGCACGTTGTAAGATGCAT
Organism: Eragrostis nindensis; assembly: GCA_012490785.1. Taxonomy (NCBI): domain Eukaryota; kingdom Viridiplantae; phylum Streptophyta; class Magnoliopsida; order Poales; family Poaceae; genus Eragrostis; species Eragrostis nindensis. The sequence continues at coordinate 77,068 of JAAXCT010000889.1, forward strand.
GATGATAAATGGCGACGAGAGATGATATGGATGGTTACCAAGAAATAGCTTTCGCCCATTTGCAGGCTCTGCGTGAGAATGCCGTAGTCGTTGACTGGTAGAAGGGCCCCGGTAGAGTGGACGAGCATCACATCCTGGCCGAACATGGCTCGCAAGTCTATTGGACCCCTGGGAACCTCCATTGGAACTCCATTGATGAACACCGTGATCGTCGCTAGAATTAGCAAGCAATCAGCCGGTCAGTCAGCAACCAGCTAGCCAACTTACAGTCCACTCGAAAATAATATATCAGAATCTTAGGATCGATATCTGTAGCATCTATAAACACCTATCCAAGCTCATTCACAGTAAAATAATTAACATACGAATGCAGAAGCTTGCATGAGAATATTAGCATCGGTCCTAACTCGCTGTTACTACATATTGTTCTTAGTCACGGTTAGGACCTCACAATCTATATCATATAGGGCGGCGTGCCAACTTCCAAGTCATTTTGGGTCCAATTTTTAGTATGAGATGAGATCAACTAGCTTGATGGTAACAAGCAAGTAGAACAATGGCATGCACGCAGTTTTCATAATAAAAGAAATTGATTACACGGTAACATACATATTATTCCTTGCTTTAACCTAGCTATAAAGTGGTTCTAACTAGTGATAATTGATGACTGTACATGTAAGGTAGAAATACTTATATGCTAGTACGTATGTGTGCACGCATGCAGGAAATACTGAGATACCGACAAAAGCATTTCATTGGTACGTATAGTAGCATATAACATTACCGCAGTGGGTATCAAATAGTTCAATTGCGACAAACAAGTGTCCTATACTACCTCCCTTCTTTAATTGTTCATGTTGTTAAGAACGGAGAGATCAATTCCATGCATGGATCACATGGATGATTAAGCATATGCAGAAACTTTCGTATGATAAGCTAGAGATTGCTGCATGCATGATCAGTATACGAGTGTCACACTGTTATCTTGAGTTTCATTTTTACTTATAGTTTCAAATTCGATAAGTTTTTGTTTCTTCAGCCTGATTGAGATGATCAATTTCAGTTTATACAAGAAAGTAACATAAGTACTATATAGGATGAAGAGGAGATATGTATCATGTGGTATGATCTTATGCACTGGTAGACTTGGGAAGGAGTAACCGAATAGTAATACTGAAAGGCCTAGAGTAAAGAACAAGAACTGATGCAATTAACTAAGGAAGACCAAGGTAGTCTAGAGTACGTAGTATGCATCCAAAAGATCGAAGCTAGATCTCCTTGAATTCCGCATCACTTCAATAGAAAGGAAGGAAACTGAACTGGCTGAAATCAGCATTTACATGGACCATGAGTTCACTCAGTAGGCCCTTGCGTATGCACTAGCAAAAACCTCGCATGTGGACTTGCCAAAACTTACCGAATTGTAGGCTCTTAGGTTGAAAACAAAACAAGAAACTAAAATTATTCTCCTCCTCAAAAACGCATGCATGAAATAGACAACCCAACTGATCAAAGATTCCAAGGAAAAACAACCGCAAATTAAGTTAGATCGGCGTGCAGTGATACTCACCTACAGGTAATTGTTGATACGAGTAATACTGCTGCAGCTGCGGCTGCTGTTGCGCGGGGGTGCTCGGCGCCAGCAGGGAGGACGAGGCGACGGTGCTCTCCGCGAACCCCATCTGCCGCGAGATGGCGAAGAGATCGTCACCGCCGCTGTCCACCACGTCCCCCATCAGCCCGGGCGCCAGCGGCGACGAAGCGCCGCACGACGTCTGGAAGTACCCACCACCGGAGCCGGGCGGCGCCCCCGCGGCGAATGCGAACAGCCCCAGCGACGACCCTCCCGTGCTTCCCGACGACGACGAGGAGCTCGCCTGCTGCTCGTACTGGCACGCGCTCCCGCCCACGGCCAAGGGATGATGATGCCCGGCGCCGGACGGAACGCCGACGGCGGCGGTGCTGGCCGCGGGAGAGGTGTTGGCCGCTGGGGACGACGCGGCCGCTGCCGCCGCCGCCGCGGCGGCGGCAGCCTGCATCTGTCGCTGGCGGCGGCGCGAGCGGGATCGCCGGTTCTGGAACCAGTAGAAGACGTTGGCGTCGCCGACGGCGCCGAAGCGCTCGAGCAGCTTGCGGATGCGAACGGTCTCGTCCTTGGGCGGGTTGACCATGCCGCTGTTGAAGATGGACTCGAGGATGAGTATCTGCTCCGGCTTGGGCGTCCACCGCGACCGCACCGGCTCCCCGCTCCCCCGGCCGCCGCTGCTGCGCTCCTCCGGGCTGCCGCCCGACGACTGCTGCCTGTCCGGGCTATTGCTGCTCCCCTCCATGGATCGATCGCTCGAGTTGGGCAGGGTGGAGAGAACGTTGGGTAATTGGAATCTTTAGCTCTTGGAATGTGAGAGCGACACACACTACATGTGAAGGGCAGTAGGTTAGAGACTCAATTGCTCGATCGAGAGAGGAGTGGCTAGGTAGCTTGAGGGAGATCGAGGCACCCAATTTTTAAGGGAACGGACAACCACACTTGCACACTCATGTCCTTGTTCTGGGGTTGTACTTATAGGGTCGGAAGGACTGGGGGTGGCTAGCTAGGGAAGAGAGGAAGAATGTCCTGGAGACGCCTATCTCCAGTGGAGAGTAGTGGCGCATGAACTTTTACTGCGAGGCCCCCCTTTGTAAAAACAAAAGGCGAGACAAATGTTGGTTATGAGAACTGAAGAAGCGCTTAATTTGCTAATATTGGTTAGGTGCCAACCAGCTTTGATTCATCGATCTCTGCTACATGCTCCAGTAGTCAAATCAGTCGGTAATTAAACACTGTAATATTTTTTAAGCAAAAGGCCAAGGCACATTCGCATATTTCGTTCTGTATGCCATAGTTGGTTGCCTTTTGCTTTGAAGATTGAGTTGCTGTTTGCTTGCTATGAAAATTCCTTGCTTTGATTAATTTGTAGGAGCGCTAACTGGTGGAGAATCCACTGGTTTTTATTTCTGCAGATACATGGATCTAACCAGCTTACTGGAAGTGCTAATTGTGCCCTTAACAAAGAGTACTTGTGCGGGTGGTATGTAATTAGGCCTTAGTTTTTAGGAGACATCAGGAGAGAGTAGGTGGCATGATGACTAAGATGCCCACTGATTACTATTGGCTCGTTTTATGGGAGAGTGCAATGTTTCTAGTGATAGCAACATTGTCAGGATGAGACTAAACAGCGGAAAGAAAAATAATATGTACTACCAGGTGCTTTGCATCTGACCCTCATTTGTCGCTGACTAGTAGCTAGTTGATTGTCATCACTAGTAAGCGTACAACTATTTTAGATGAAAAAATTGCTTTTGTTGTTCTCTGTGCACAACTGTTTGGTTCCAGTGTAGCTAGCGTGTGCGTGCATCCTCAAGATGTGTACCGGCCGGGGAAAGCCCCTATGATTGTCTGCTCGGCCGTTACTAAGGTATGTCACATAACTAACGCTCTTCCCAGCTTGAGAAAAAGAATATTCATGTAGGAGTATGTTTTTTTGGCGGGCATGAATATTCATGTAGGTTTGCAAGTTGCAACTAACCAGCTTCGCCCGTATTACATATTTCATTCTGTATGCCATAGTTGGTTGCTAATTTCCACTATCAGTGGCACGACAGATTAGGTTCCTCTCCAATCAAATGGTGTGTTGCATCGATCAACATCACAAAAAGATATCGGTTCATGGCCATCAAATCACACAACCACAATACGTAAACAAATAAGAAGAGACACCTGTGATTACAAATTCGTTCAACGATGGAAAGAGAAGCACCTCAGTTCCCACTATCATCACCAAATTGTCTTATCCTAGTTTGTGGGCAAACTAATTATACATGAACAACTATACTACTAACAGAGTCATCCAACCACCACTTGTTTAAGTGTTAGACATAGCTGCCATGAACACCATAACTTTGCTAAACCTACCTTTACTATGGTAGTTAGTCCACAAAAGTGCAGAGAGCGGATGCGATGTGCCGTATATAATAACCTGCTAATTTAACAAATTGATGAAGCAATTAAAGGCAGACATAAACATCATCTTATCTGTTCGTTGATGACATCATTATATACTTGGATTAAGGATTTTTCTCCTTGTCGCCTTAAAAATATACTCATGTTGATCTATGCTAGTACCGAAAGATAATTTGATAAAGACAAGCAGCTGAGGGTATTATTTTCCTATTGGTTATAAGAATATTAAGGATTGTGATAACAAGCAACATAAGAAACATTTTTCAATTCTTATGGGTATTTTACATCAACCACAACATGGACCAACTGTCGCGCAACCGTCACTAGAAGACAGAAGTTATGTTGAAGGGTTACTTCAACAACGAATTCCAAGTATGAAATGTTGTGTATAAAAAGGGAAGAAAAATTCAGGAGTCCCCAGATTTAATTTCATGTTTTTCTCTCTGTAAACAATGTGTTATGTACTATATGTATTTTACTGTAGGCCAAACAAACTGCTGGGATATGAACCCAACATAGAAGAAATCTAGCTGCTGCATATCACCAGAATGTACGTATTCTCATCGTGGTAAAGTGAGTTCTCTTCCCCTCTCCGCATCCTTTTGGGTATAGATGCTCCTCCCACACAATCACCCCCCAAACAGTCCAAATCACATGTGCTGTTAGAAGTTAGGAGGGGACAGCTGGGTCCCACAAGTTGGCTTGCCTTGACCTTATTAGGGATGGTGTTGAGTCCCTGCAAGCTCTTTTTTCTTGTAGGTAGTATCTCTCGTGTACTTTTTCCTAAGTAGCCCTGGCCTTTTGCTATGGGCAAGAAATTAAATGAAAGAGCTTCCCAATCTTCGTTTGTTTGTTGCACCGAGAGTCCACAAGCTTCCTCAGCCAAAATTTTCGTATTTTCTTGCAAAATTCTGTTGTCGCTCAATTTTAACGCGTGTTCTGGTAAGAAAACATCTTATTTCTTCGCGTACTTTACCTTTTATAAGCAAAAAATTAGTCAGCACGTCTTGTACTATATATTGCCACCCGATGTTTTGGCATCCTAAAAATTAACTTGCCGCCATGTTTTGCAAGTGTTGAATGGGCCTCACCTTCAGGTGGAGCATCCGAGAGATCCCTCGGAAGCATGAGAGGGCGCATAGGACATGGGTGCCTATGACGCGGGTTCATTGTTTCAGCACACCACAAGCATCAGACATCGTTGTGGCATCTTGTGCTATGATACAATCATTGCTTAACAGGTAACCATGTGTTAGATCGAGTAAAATAATGCAGTAGACTAGGGTCTATAAAAAAAAGCAGGGGTAGAAAACAACATTTCTGGGCACAACATTTATTCTGAAAATTAAATAAGCATGCATTATGTTTGGTTTGATCATTGGTGCACGCAAGCTATTTTTATGAGCGGAAAACAAGAGTTGATGATGAATATATTATGCTAAGTGGATTCTCATACAAAGTCAAATTAAATCAACCATGTTAGTTGGTAGTGATAACTTAATTTGGGGAGTGCAATTGCCAGAACTCATGCATGGAGGTGTGTTTGGTTGCCTGAATATGGCTCGTGGAATGCACACAACCTACATATTACTTATATTAATTGAGTTCCAATTTACAACATAAGAATAAAGCAAGAACTAGATAGTAATTACACAAAATAAACATACTGATAAGTAACATCTGTTTTATTATCTATTTTAGCCAATGTTATAAATAGCGGGCTAAAGGGTCTAGCGGCATGTCTCTAAAACAGCTAATAGCGGAGCTAAATCGGGCTATAGCGGTTAAATTGTGCATGAACAGAAATAGTGGTACACTGCCTCAAATAGCTATAGCGAGCTTTAGCGGCAGCTATAGCGGAAGATTTAAAACCTTGATTTTAACCTATGCAACATGTCATCATGTGAGTCGGATCGAGTCACGAGAACATATCTCTTCTCTAAGTAACTCGTTTAGACCCCATAGATGGATGCAGACAAGCTAACAAAGCGAAGTTGCAGGCATTTGGTCTCGTTGTGGTGAGCCTAGGTCCCAAATGAGGTTACATATAGTGCATGAAGGCAACCTAGCTACCGGTCGGTATTGATCGTATGTAGGAGTATATGCTTGGAGCATAACTATAGAGGATCCATGCATGGGTGTATGTGTGGTCCCAGCGTCAGAGTGACTAGGGCTGACGTGGTGTGGACGTGACTATACCCTGGCCGGCCCTGACAGCAGCAGGCGGGAGGGTCAGTTGCCGCAGGCAAGCAGCCGAAGCTACAGCATGTAGCACCAGTGGCGGCAGGGAACGCAACCGGGCGAAGGCACCGATCCGCTGCCGACGTCCACGTCTCACCGCGTAAATTAAAGCGAAGGAGAAACCCGGCCGCGCGCGTGCGGAGACAAAACACGCAACGGGCCCGGCCGAGGCGACGGCGAGCCGCCGTGGAAGCGGACAAGCAGGCAGGGGCGCAGCTAGGCGCGGCGTGCGGTTGGCCCCCCGGGTCGGTCGCGCCAGGGGCCGTGGACGTGCTCCGTATCGATCGCTCAGATCGCCGCGCGCCCGGCACGCGCAACGCCGGAGGCGAGTAAACAACGTGCGCATGCATGGATGCGCAAAGAGAGATGCCAGGGAAAGCGACAGGGACAGCGCGGCAGGCAGGCCCAGGAAATGCTGTGCCGCCGAGCGACGACGACGACGCGGCCGGGGGATGCGGGGGAGCAGCGTCACCGCGTCACCCTTGCCTTGCCGCTTCTTCCCGGGCTCTCAGGCCCCGCGCAGCTCAGCTTCCCGTGTCTGCACGCGGCTTTTCGCCGACCCCTTGCCTGCTCCCGTCGTCAGCACAGGCAGCCAGCGTCAAGTTCGGTCCGCGCGTGGCAGCTCAGCTGCCTGCATGGGGATCCGCGGGCCGGATCAAAAGTTACTGCCGCCGCGCAGGGAATTTGACCTTTCTTCCGTTGCCTGATCTATGAGGTTGGGATCCCGATGTTTGGCATCAATCATGCATGCGCCACCGCCAGCCTCCCCTGACCCCCTCCCGTCCCCAGGGCCTACCAGTAGTAGGACTAGTAGTACTTTTGGTTGCTTCCTGCACAAAAATGGAGGAACGAGGATTCGCTGCACTGCTACGGCAAGCTAGCTAGTGCTGCAACCTCGTCGCGCACGAACCCGTACGTATAGATCGGAGTAGATCCTCCTCTGCAGTGAAAGCTGCATGTTAGCAGTAGATCCTGGGCGCGTGACAGCACACATGACGGGTGCACTAGCTATGCATGCTGTGGCACCACCTGAGCGAGAACCTTCAACGTTCCCGAGAACTTGGTAACGTATGGACTACTACCGTAGAGCACGCAAAAGTTGCAAACTCCAGGACGTGTGGCATGGTGCCTTTTTTTTAATCATTATTAGCTGTGAAGATACAAAGGCGCATCAGCACATCTTTAGTTCATCCCGACTTTGCATGCATCACCGTTTAACCTGTATCGCCCTCACCAAAACGTGTGCATGCATGAACAGAGCATCGAACTGCTTCGGTAATGCTATCATTAGCTGCAGATCGAGAAAGTAGATAGTACAAGTCCTCCCTGTCAATGTTTCTTAGAGCTCCGAATTCTCTGCCAGACGCATGACCGACGGCCCAAAGTTCGGCCGCGAGAATTAAAGTGGACACAGACGTCCGACCGCAACCAGGACAGGAATTCCATCGCGCGTACCACTTGCCACTATCGATATCTCAGTAGTCACTGTGTTCCAAGTCCTAACCAAACCAATCATGCCAGCATGCCTAACACTCTTGACCTTCCCGGCTGTGCTCCTAAAGTTGTTACCGGATCTAAAGGCAGTGGAATCTTGCATGAAAAGTTGGATAGGGTTAAGCTAATGCAATGATCGATTCACCAACATGACCCTAGAAACGGGGGGCGCGCACGAGGTAGGCCTCAGTGATCGAGATGCACGCAACCGTTATCCTATTTATTTCTTCAAGTCAAATTTGTAAAGCTATTTTTATTAGTGTTGCTGTTTTTCTTTCTTCTTCTGTTGTTGTTGTGTGTAACTTTGAAGACATATGCCCTCCTTTTAGGGCCACCAGGTTGTATTCTCCATTATTTTTTTTTTGCCAATAAAGGGATTATATTAAACTTATGAAAAGCGCGCATATATCCCTTAAATCAACAGCTCTGAAAGAAAATATATTCAAATATTTTACTCATCTACTACCACCGGCGGTGAAGCTATGTTGACTCACCCTGGTGCTTAGGCACAGGGTCCAAATTAAAGAGCATGCAAAACAAATTAGTACTACTTTGTCTTTGGAGAACGACATAAAAGTGTATGCATGACAACGTTTTGTGCACCAGGGGATTTTTTTTTTCATCCTAGCTTCACCAGAGCTACAACCTTTCTGATTGATGCTATCTAGCTAAGGGAAAGAATCAAATACAAACCAAGTAGAGGCGCCAAATTTTACTGAAGCCACAAGATCCATTGTGTTAGAACTAACTTCTAAGAAGGATTATATCGATCGATGAGAATCAGTCAAATCTTCATCAAAAGAAAAGAGAAATATTCTATCTCATTAGCCCATCATTGAGGCCGGATCGAGTCATGGTAAAATGAGAAAAGAGTCAGAGAATCTTATTCCATGCAGTGGCAATGTCGTCTCCACCGTCGCCGACACCATCGAGATATCTAAATACCCACCATTGCCACCACCCTCACTGGATCCGTCATGGAGAAACTAAAGCCATCGTAAATCCTCGACATTGCTGACCTGGAGAGGTTGCACTCTTCATTGACCGGTATATATGTTTTTTTTGTGAGACAACACTACATAATTAATGATGCAATAGAAAACAATCATTTCTCACAAGTTATAATATGGCAATATTGATGCTTTTCTAGTATCTGAATTTTTGTGTAGTTTGTTTTTATACACTGATACAGAAAATAGTGGTAGATTAGTCTTACAAAATAGTTCCAAAATATTAAGATGCCACAACGTCTCCACGTCTCAAATCATTTTGAAAACACGAATGCTGTCAGATCTAGTGCACTGTGGCACAGTGCAGATCGTATCCCAAGAGAGTAAATGAAAACTAATTAACAAGTTAGCTTGACACACTTAATTGAATACATATTGTAAAGATACCAGTATAAAGTTAAAATAAGAGAAGTAAAATAGCAACGACACTAGTAATATACTAACCTAAAGCATCTGATTAAACTGACCAAGCATTCTTTATTAAAGGAGCATTTGCCGTGGACATTTGCTAGGAAGAAGCCAAGAGAACCGACAGAGAAAAACAATGCAGCATGAGTCATTGTGAACTTTTGGCTCCTTGTCGGAATCATCTTTTTTACATTGCTCATGATTGTGCTCGATATATGATGCGATAGAGCCTGTGTGCACTTCCATGTCAACAACTAAAAAGATCGAGGCAGAGGAGAATACCAACAAAAATGTGCATCTTTTCTCTAAGAGTGGGGTGCTTGAACCTATGATCGCAACCATGCATGTTCTATATCATTCTATTCACAAGTGTCCCACTCATGTTGGTACTTTTACGGAAATGCTAGGATCTGTCACGGGAAATTTTCTTAGCCGAATTAGCCGTAATTCGCTTTTTGAAAAGTTTTGATTCGTTCGAAGAAGTGTGCTATTGCCCGCTGCTTTTCCTTGCTGTTTGCATGCAAAGGTTACAGTGTCCCAGCAGTTTTGCCCCACATGCATGAGTACGTGCCCATACAGCTGCCACACAAAAACGCCCCTCCAAGGGTTGCATGCTAAGGATGATTAAGGATGATGAGGACAGTGGAGACGGAGGCCACGATGAAGCTCGCGCGTGAAAATATTGCTGCTGATCGAACGTGGAATCGGTAGAGGGATGGCTATTATATAATTACTCTGTGAGAGGAATTGTGCGACCTTTAAAACTCGCAGCATATGGTTCGTACGAACAAAATTTTGATCACAGGAAAGTACTTTCAGATAACAATGCATGGACTGGGATAATTTTTCATGTCACATAATTATCGATCACACAAGTTTGGATCTTAAAATCCAAGCGAGCCTTATATATATAGAAAGAAACTGAGGGAGTGTAAACCACAATTGTGCCCCAGACTAAAGTAAAATATCAAATACTAGACCTGGCTTCGTAGCGAATGAATATTAGTTCCAATAGAAACACTATAAATGTTACTAATCCTCCTTTTCTGTTTTGTATTAATTTTTAAATTGGCAATGATTGTTACTAATCCTCTGTTTCTGTTTTGTCGTTAACAGCTTTATGTGCACTTTCATAAGCACTATAGTATCAAAGTATGTTTTATACATACATGCATGCATGAACACTATAGTTTCCTCGTCACCCAGCAAGCCCCACAATGAAAAGAAGTCCACAAACAACAATCATAATTTTGTACTTGTATGGTCAACGTCATTTTCCTGCTAGGGACCAGCTGCATCTAATTAAAGTGTGCCATAATTTAAGTATTCATCGATGACACATCATTCCAGTAAACAAACAAATACTATTCCACTCATAGCTATATTAAATAATTAAAGTTGTAATATTGATTCAAACACGTCAGAAAGTGAGTTAAAAAGCCTACTAACAAGTAAGGATGATTTTATTTTTATGTTCATAAACAAAATCGCCTCAAGCCCCTCACTAGTATAATAGAGACCTTTAGTGGCGGGCAAAACAACAGCTGTAGTGGCGGACAACTTGCTCGCCACCCTGGCAGCGCCACTGGAAATCAAAGCCTCACAGTGACGTCACATACTCCCGCCACTTCTAGGGGGAGTAAACAAATAAAAAAGATACTGGGACGGACCGGGCCTAGCCCGAACGCCGTCCGCCCGCCTCCGGGTTGCTATATTTATCGTGAATTAGTGATTTCTAGGTTTTCTTCATTCTATTCGACCTTCCGAGCAAACATGAGGCCGTTTTGTTGGGTCAATATTAAGGTAGTAATGTATAAAGATTAATGGTTGACTGATCCAGAGCGACAGCGAAATAGTATCACCATTCAGTTCCAGGGTATGTGTGATGCAAAGTGAAAATGATACGAGTGGTTTACAATTTTTGTTTTTTGGGAAATAAAAGAAACAATCGAACAAGAACACAATGAGTTGATCAATCGATGTCTTCCGACACATAACGATGCGCCGACAAATCATTCTCTGAAGAGTGGGGGACCAATGAGAAACACAGCTTGATTCACTAAGGAAAGGCGCCCCCGGCCGGCTCCTAGCTAGAAAAACTAAAGCGGCCAAAGTGCGCCGCGCCCTAAAATTCCCTGCCCACATCGATAGATACCTCGATTGCGTCCCAAAAGCCAAACCACCGGCTGCATGTGCAATGTTTATATGACAAGTTACTACTACTAGTTTAGGAGGAATCGGTCTTGACGACCGTTCCCGAAACTGACTTCACGAAGAAGCTACGTAAGTCGATGACTTTGCTTCCCGTACTGGATGCATGTTTGCAACTGCAATCATGTTGGCCGTATGTTTTTCCTACTGTACATGAGTAGGGCAGATTATTAAAGTTAAATTTTCTTTTTTAAACCCAAAGGCTATTCATATGATTGCCTACCGTTTAATATGATGCTTAAGCAAGAAACAACCTGAGCTACTAACTGAAGTTACTGGAAAAGTCATGCGCTGCAGGAAAGCAGGATTTTTTTTTTTTTTTTGAAAAGAAGGAAAGCAGGATTAACGATGACATTGGAACAAGATTGAGTGAGATACAGGCGCAGAGAAAGAGAACAGATACTAACGATTAGTAGATGTAAGAGAAACGTGTCGAGATTTCGAGATTAATAAAGCCAGAGCCATGCGAGTTTGGCTGTCGGCCGGGTGTCCTTGTCACGTCTCCAACAGCGATCTGTTCCCTTCCCCAGAAGCAGGGCAAGCAGACACGCCATGTTGCTCTCAGATCACGGCGCGAATACGATAGCCTGGTTTACGCACGGTATGGTCAGCAATATCCGCTTGACCAGTGCGGCCGCCCATGCTCGCCAAATCGCGTGGAAAAACCTTTGGTTGCGCGCGGCTTTTCTTGGCAACTACTGTTCTCCTTGTGCGCGCGGCTTTTCTTGGCAACTACTGGATGTTATCTCCTTGTCAGTGGTTCGGAACCCAGTGTTCACCTGCAGCCGGCCTGGCGTAGGGTTATGGGTACGTGGAAATTCCTGCCGCCAGTACAAGCTGATGATATTGTTCCAAAAAAAAAGTACAAGCAGATGAAATGAAGATACAGCAGAAGATGAGAGCAAATTGTCCATGTGCGTTGGAAGCGGTCAAAGCAAGAATATTCTACGTAGGAATAGGTGTACTATATCCTACAACTGTTTTTTTTAATTTAAATGGTCCATTATGCAATTTGGAGTATTTTGTTTTGCAAAAATACAAAGAAGAGATTTTATTAATATCAAAGCATATTACATCATCTGATACAACTACATTTTGGAGCATATTTTATATAGTGAGAAAGAGCTACAAATTATGCGTTTTGGTAATTGTTAGAACTTTGGATGGTATTGATGCAGTGTTTTGGCAGGCAACCTCAAGCATTCCATCCAACATTAACTTCGGACGACATTGATGTAATATTGCTGCTCATACTCACATGAATTGTACACCCATGCTGAAAGATGTATTAAATGAAACCACGTCTCACAGATTTCCCCCTCTGAACTACAATTTTGTTAATTTAAATCAGCCTTGGTACAATAATACTAAACCCTTATTCTGTAAAATGTGCAAAACATCAGTGAACCCTGGATATCTCAATTTAAAAGTCGTGTCTCCAATCAAATTAAATGCATGCAAATTGATTGACAATATCACTTCCTGCTCAGGTCTCAACGGCGTGAGGTGCACTCATGATATACAGGTACTAGGATCAACGAGGAAACAACGGTGATGCCGGAATTGCAACTTGGATGAAACCAAATTTGGTTACCTGAGGTGTTGATGCACTATGCTATCATTTGAGTAATAATTGATGGTGCCACCCTAAGAACGGTGAAACGTTCCTTCAATTTGGACCCAAAATCGGCATAACCACCATTGTAAACTTGCTGGCCAACTTACCCAAAACTTCTGTTCATGCCACATGCTCTGCTAGCCGTCGGTGCTCCCAGAATGCAAATGTAACACTCGTCTCAGTGCGCGAGTGCCTGAGGGCCACCAGCGTCTGTACAGTGCTACACAGTAAGCCAGCAAAGCACATTAAGCAAGGTCTCGATAGGTCACCGGACCAGACACCCGCAAAATCCGTCCCGTCTCCGCTCCTGCAATCTGGCCTACGCGTCCTGTACGCTTCGCTGCGCAACCGAGCGCACGAGCGATGCCTGCGGCTGTTGCCGCGCGAGCGCGCGGCCGGGCCAGCACTGCCGTTTTCTGCCTCGGCGGGCGACCTACAAAAAGGACCGCAACATCTGTACGCCCACACCTGCAGATCCAGAATTCCAGGTGCACCAGGCGAAGAGAAGTATCTATTCGCCCGTGCGGCGCGGCGGGTTCACAGCACGGCGAGCGCGGTCGTGCCAAGTTGCCGGTGGATCTGTCTTGCGCGGTTGGCAAGATGAGACGAGACATGCATGGGCAGTTGGGCAGGGCGTCGACCGGCAGCACGCACGTACGGGTCCCTCCCCGTGCTGTCGTCCAGGTAGCATCGGGCGCTGGGTGTGTCGCCGCGGCGACGACACGACTCGCTTTCCAGCCATGGCTTCAACCGAGTGTGTCTGGCCGCCCTCGTGGTGTCGTGTGGGCCGGGTTTCCATCATGCTCGCTCTTGTTCCGATCATTTCTTTACGGGCGTACTACGCGCTGGTGGTGTCTGTCACCGAAGTCAATCTCCGTTGCAGCCTTGCCGCAGGCTGCCGATGCTCTTTTTTCTGGCCGTGTTCCACGATACGCGTGTGTGCGCTGATAGTACTGTAAACAAACTGAAAACTACTAACAAAGTTGTACTAAGCTGCTTGGGCACCGGTCTACCAGCTCCTCACTCTGCCCATGCTTTGGACTTTGACGACCTGCAATGTTCTCGTCCGCGGGAAAAGATTTGGCAGCGGAGGATGGCGCGTGCGCATAAAAAAATTGTACACAGGGAGGTAGGAAGCTAACAAAGTTTGAAATTTTGTAGTACCACCTGACCTGAATTTGACTGTTTGAAGAGATTCGAAATGTATCAATTGCTGGAGAGATCGAAGGCAGAGTACATGGCCCGGTCCACCAAAACTAGAAGTTGCTTTGCCAGTGGGGGCGTCAGCCCACGGACTGTTCTTTGTCACTATGGACAGCTCGGGGGCTTACTGATGGACTGGCTCTAACGGCATTCGGCCCAGGTCCGTTAGAGTTACTATGCAGCCATGGTCCTTCCAACTTGACCAAGCAGCATTCATTCATCGCGAACACAAGTCCCCGTTTCCCCCATCCCTTGGGAACATGAACCGTCGTGGAGCAATCAAGCTCAAGAAGACGAAGGGAACGATCATTCTCCAATGCTCGTACCACTAGCAACCACAGTTTAGTAGTATAAAAACAGGTAGAGGTTCCATGTTTACATCAACCACATCGGAGTGCAGGACGCCAGGACCTGAAGAACGCCATGGCTCACACATTCAGGATCTACTGCAGCGCGTCGGAGGACCACAGCCTCGCCATCGTCGACGGCGAGGTTGTCCTGGCCAAGGCCGACCTCCGCGACGACCGTCAGGCAAGGGGCCAATCTCTCGTGAAACTTAGCTTCGTGCACCTCTTTCATCGTCTCAGATTACTGTAGCTCAAAGTGCTTTGCACACGTCCCTCCTTGTTCTGATGCAGGTGTGGTACAAGGACCTGAGCTACGGTGGCGGCATCACGGACGAGGCAGGCTCCCCGGCTTTTGCACTCGTCAACAGATCCACCGGAGAAGCGCTGCGACATCCCTACGGCTTCTACCACCCGGTGAGTCCGTAGCCGCGCCATTTCTCTGTTCAGTTGGGATGACCTTATATATGTACTATGCAAAAGTTGATATTCGGCGTGATTTTTGTCAGGTGCGTGCCACAAGTTTCGACCCGCTGCATGTCGACGACTCGATTCTGTGGGCGGAGAGCGAGGACGCGGGCGACGGCTACTTCCGGCGCATCCACAAGTTCAACAACACGGAGTACGTCTTCCACCACAAGCCGGCCGACCCGCGGCGCAACACGAACTGCTACGTCTTCGACCACGAGCTGGCCGACCACCACCGGCGCCGCGCCGTGGCGCCGCGCGACGGCGCGCACCTGGTCCTCTCCCTCTGGAACGGCAGCAGGAACCAGCTGTGGCGGATGGCCCCGCAGCGCGGGGCCGCGGCGCCAGAGGCGCCAGAGCACGCGCGGCGCTTCCGAATCCTGTGCCAGAGCGGTTCCGAATCCTGTGCCAGAGCGGCGAGGGCCTGAGCGTCACTGTTCGTGACGGCGCCGTCGTACTCGCCACCGCCGACCACCAGGACGAGCGACAGGTCACGCAATGCTCGGCTCACTCTATCTTACGCCCCGGTCTTTTTCCTTTTTCTGGCAGTGACTACCATCACTGTTCAATTGCTCATTGTTGCTCACACGTCAATGTACTTCTTTTTCCTGTACGTGCAGTGCTGGGTCCAGAGTTTCCGGAACACAGGCCACGTGACGGACGAAGAAGGCCACCGGGCGTTCGCGCTCGTGAACTGGGCGACCGGGAAGGCGTTGATGCACAAGGGACACGGCGACGACGAGCTGGTACGTGCTCGCCGCTACTGTTCCCTTCGTCTGGTTCTTTCTCGTGCGAAACGCGCGCGTGAGACGTTTTGTTTTGTACTTAATTACGCAGGTTCAGCTCGCCGGCCACAGCCCAGACTCAGTGGACGTTGCGCTGCTGTGGACGCAGAGCGACGACCTCGGCGAGGGCTTCCATGGACTCCGGGCCGTGAACGACGTCGGTGTCGTGCTTGACGCAGCGAAAGGCACGCCTGATTATGGCGGGGCGCATGACGGCACCCCTATCATCGTGTTCCCGTGGCACGACGGCCCGAACCAGAAGTGGAAGCTGCTCCCGTTCAACTGATGACTTGCTCTAGTGGTGGTGGTGTTTCCTCTGGTAGGATCGGTATAGCTAGTTTAGTTCAGGGTCTACTTTTGGGACGGTCGTGTCAGACTTTACGCATGCTGGAAACGAGCATCGAAATGGTTATCTCAAACCTTTAATACCAGTACGTACGAAAATCTTTTGACGATGTTAAATTTCAAGATTGTACCAGTCATGTTTCATGGAATCCAGAGTTAAGATCTATTGTTGTTGCAGAAATTAATTACCACTGTTTTTAGACCGTGTTCGGAAATACTCCATCCTGGAGTATTACTGAAGCTGTAATTTTAGTTGGTTAAATATATGCCGAATTCGAAACCGAAATACATCGTTCTGAAATTCTGGCACGACGATTGTTATGCTTGTTCTGCAATCCTTGTCTGCTTGTCATCGTGCCTCACAGTTAATAAAATTTGAATTGAACTGCCCCATTGTCAATCAAAATTCAGAAGTGACACGACTTCCGTCGGTCAAACGTTGACTGTTCAAGATATACACAGATTCTGCAAGATTACGATGCTGTTAGCACTTGAATGCTTAGCAGTTTTCCTTTCAAAATGTTTCTTGATATCGTTGGATTTCATTAGCGTGACCTCGGGAACCTTTGATTCTTTCCATCCACCCGCTGAAACAATCTTTAGTACACCTTGTACAGCAAGCAGCATAGGTAATCAGCCCCATATTATAAAAAAAACAAGAAAGAAGTTCATTTTACTACCCTCAAGTGTCTTCGTAGTTCACTTAAACCCCTACACTAAGTTTTGGTATGATTTACTCCCTCAAACTATCTAAATTGGATCAATTTACTCCCTAGTCAATTTTTTCCTTTTTGTTTCTCTTTGTATGAGTTATGTTTGAAGTTCCAATTTTGTAGGATGGTAGAATTTTCACAAATCTTTTCTTCAATTATTTTATCTCACATGTCATATTTGTATTCCACACCTTCCAGTTCCAACATACAAAAAGGTTACAAAAATATTCTTTAACATTTTTCTAATATACAGTATGCTTTCACACATAATCTTACAAAAAAATTACCCTCAAACATGATGTGTCCCTAGAGAAACAAAAAAGAAAAATTTCACAATAAAGTGAATTGAACCAATCTGAATAGTTCGGGGGAGTAAATTAGACCAAAACTTGGCTTAAGGGGTTAAGTGAACTATGAAGATACTTGAGGGTAGTAAAATGGACTTCTTCCTAAAACAAATGGCATTGCACCAGTGAACTGCATCTTGGGACATGGGAAGATCCCATATTCCTTTGGCCACAGTAACTTTTTTTCAGAGAGATTTTTTTTTCTTTTACTGAACGAAACTATTGAATTCAAATAATGTGAAAACTCTATTTGAAAGTCTGAAGCCGTCATAAGACTGCTACCAAATATGTATGATTTCAGAATTTATACAGCTACTATTTACCATAAGCACGTGGACCAGTTTCTGAATCTGTACAGTTAGTCCTGTATGATTTCTTTTCATATAAATCAACAAAATTTGGCTGGTGGATACACAGAATGGTACAAGGGACCTATCCTTTGGATAGTTGGCAAGGAAGCTAGCAGAAAGAACGCTTGCTCACTGCAGAAAGAATTGGCTAATATACACACAACAAAAAGAACCAAAGAAAGGTGTAAAGCTATCCTATTCGAATGAACAAAAGACCATTGTGTGACCCTACCACTAAGCTCTAGACACAGTACTCATCTGAACTTCTGGATGAGTTGCATCCTGGAAATCTCGCGACTTCTCCATTTCTCTCGCAATCTGAATATCACTGGGGGTGAAATACTCCCGGAAAGCCTTTGCGGCAAAATGAGGGATCATTCCAACAACGGTTACTGCAAGCAGCAGTGCCCAAAACAATCCAGTTCCCATCACCTTATAGATTGCCCTGCCATACAATAACAGAATCAGCAAAAATTCAGATTTATCCGTAAATAGGCAAGTAATATTTTATTCTGAAAGATCCAGCAAGCAAAATATTCAGATGCTAAGCGTACCAAAAACCAGGCATGAACGGTATGGAATCTATTATCATGACACAAATCCACGTCGCAACAATGCTACCCCATATCGCCGCATGTGTGATCCAGTTCCATCTGATGACATCCATTGCAAGGTGAATGTTGACAAGGATGACAACTGACAGCGTCCACATATCTCCCAGGCTGGAACCGTCAATAACACTCTTCCGGTATGCAAGGTAAGGGATGAAGAAAACTGCAAGGCTCTGCCAGACGGAGTCCAGCATGATGAAAATGAATAGCCTTAGGTTGTAATTCTCCTCACGCTGTCCAGCACCATAGAGTTGGGGATATTTCAGCAATGTCCTCCGGCTGAGATCCTTGTCCAGGATGGCAACAACAACTGTAGGGACAGCAGTGTATATCACAGAGTATAGTACACTGCTCCACTCAGTTATTGCTGTTGTCAGGGTGAAACCAGTGTAAAGTACATACCTGCAATGGTTAACGAGTTTATATTTGTTTCTTATACAGATTGAACCAAGATCTTAATTATGGGAAATGAGCTTACCAGAAGAGCACAAAAACAAAAGTAGCATTTCTGTAGAAGTTATATAAGATCATATAGCCCATTCTCTGGTAATTCCAATGGCCATGAACCAGCAACAGAGGAACCAAAAATCTGAACTGTCCCATGGCAAAATCTGAGGCCATAACAGCTTGCCTTCCCTCTTGCCCACTGATGCCAATGCCAACATCAGCCATTTGAATCATGGATACGTCATTTGCACCTGAAAAGGCATTTCTTATCAGATTTGGAAAAAGGGAACAGAAATTCAGTAAGCAATAGCTCAAGTTCTGAACGAGCAGAAAGTAAAAGAAATTGTACCGTCTCCAATAGCTAGGGTCATGTCACTTGTTCGCTTCTTTATTAGATCAACAATACCCGCTTTCTGGAGAGGAGCTACCCGACAACATAGAACAACGTCACAAGCTATTGCTACTTCGAATAGCTGCAAAAATGTATGTCATGAGTTGTTGATACAACAGAATTTTTTCAGAAGATAAAAATACTCTGATATGATTCCATACCTTTTCTTCGCGATCAGTATCGAAAATGTAGACAAGGCTGTTACCATCAATGATCAGAGCAAGGGGCACTCTAGCTTGTGGGTCTGTCGAGAATGATCGCAGTTTATTAACCGTGGAGATTGCATCATCGAGACTCTTTCTGCATGACTCTCTTGAGTGGCTGTTGACTACAATCTGTGTCATCTCACTTGTCAAAAGCTTGCAGGAATAGCCAATGGAGATGGCAGTTTCTTGCTTGTCACCTGTCAGTACCCAAACTTTGATCCCTGCTTGCCTAAGTTTCTCAATTGCTTCAGGTACCCCATCTTGCAGCTTGTCCTCAATACCAGAGGCTCCCAAAAGGCGCAAGTTCCTTTCAATGTTGGCAGCCACGCCACGGAGCAGGTTCCCTCTTCCTAGTAGCGCGGTGCTAGCCTTTTCATAAGCCATTTGCCACTCTTGAAACTCTTCTTGGCTAAGCTCCCTTACACCGATAACAAGTGTGCGAAGGCCTAATGATGAGTATGAATGGAGATGCTTCTCAGTTGCTTGGACAACATCTGAATTCAGTGTTTTGTCAATGACTCCAAACATAGAGTTATCTGCGCCTTTTACAAACAGCTTCACCGTCTTATCAGGGCAGCCAATTATAACAGACATCCTCTTGCGGTCGCTGTCAAACTCATGAAGACCTAGAACATCATATCTGCAAATAAAGTCCAGTAAATGGAAATGTTCTGAGAAATAAGAAAGGTAGAGCTGCAATTTTCTTAAAAAAAAAATGTAAAAAGGACCGGTAGCAAGATGGGCAAATTCATACACTGCAGCATAAATACAGTCAGCTCACGAAATTCATCGAACTATGCTCAGTCAAGTAAAGTAGTTCAGACAGTTAGCCAGCTGCTCCATTACCAAAAAGATCATCAATTGAGCTGCACTATAAGTCCAAAAAGAAGATGCAAACAACAGGCACAAACAACCAAAGTTTCAAATACTAAACGACAGAAACCAACGGCGAACTACGGCTGCTGTGGGAGTTTAGAAGACTGCACGTCTAGTTCTCCCTATTTCTAATGCTAATATGTTGGCGCTCCACCGAAAAGCAATCAATCAGTGACTACATTTTTAATCGCAAGAAGAATGTCCCAATCAATCAATACCTCTGCTTCTCACCGAGGACATCGATTACAATGTGCCCCGATGTTCGCTCGACTAGCACGAAGCCGTACGCCGCGGCGGCAGCGACCAACGCCTGCTCGTCTGGTGACTCACCCTGGTAGTCGATCACCTTCCTCGTAGGGTCCGGGCCATCAACGATCATAGGAACAATGGTGTTGCACGTTGCCAGGGCAAGAAAGAACTCTCGGGTGTACTTCCCTTGCTCGGTGTCACCCCCATCCCTGATCAACTTCACCAGCTCCGTATCGGTGTTCACCGATATCTTAGGCGCCCAAATCAGACCACCCTCTGCTATGAACCAAAAGCAATCAATTCCCAAATCTGACTCTCCTAAGCAAAAGAAACGACGGGAATAAGGGAGGAACTATCCTACCGACGGGTTGCTGCCGTGCGACGTCGCTGTAATCGACACCGTCAATGCTCGCGCACCGGAACTCCATCTTGTTCTGCGTGAGCGTGCCTGTCTTATCGGAGAAGATGCACTTCACCTGGCCCAGGTCCTCGTTGATGTTGAGAGCCCGGCACTGGAACCTCGTGTTGGACGACGCGTCGTACAGCCTCGTGTCCCGGATCATGAAGTAGGCCTGCCCGAGCCTGACCAGCTCCATGGAGATGTAGAGCGAGATGGGTATCATGATTTGGAACACGATGACGGCCATGAGGTAGACGAACACGATCTGAGCAGCGATGCCGTAGTAATTGTAGTTGTCGTTCTTCTTCTTGCTCAGGTAGTCCCTCTTGTGGAAGAACTGGGCCAGCTCGAGCTCCTCCTGGTGGGTGTGCAGCCAAACGCCGGAGAGCGCGGCCACGATCGCGCAGAGCACGATGAGGATGGCGGAGAGGAAGAGGGTCTCCCGGTTCATGTGCGTCTCGAGCCGGCTGCGCTTCTTAGGCGCGCCCGCGTTGTTGAGCATGGCCTTGGTCTCGCGCCCCGCGTACACCACCACGCCGACGGCCCAGGCCGTATTCTTGAGCTCGCACCCGCGCAGCACGATGTTGGACGGGCCGAGCGGTATCCGCCGGCTCTCCCCTTCGAGCTCGAGGTTGGCCTGGAATCCGTAGATGTTGCGGCTGGGTCGCTCGCAGCGGATGACGGCGCCGGCGAGCTGGTCGGGCGGCGTGGACAGGGTCTCTTGCTTGGCGTAGCGGGTCTTGAGGTTGGACTCGCCGTCAAGGTTCAGCGTCTGCACGTACGCCACGCCGGTGGGCTCGCTGGTGGCGAGGAGGACCATGTCCGCCGGGAGCGACTCGTCGGAGACGACGCGCACGACGTCGCCGACGCGGACGTGCTTCCACTCGGTGGGGACGAACTGGGCGCCCGCGCCCGGGGTGAGGACGGCGGCGAGACGGCCGTTCTCGGCGCGGTCGGAGCGGTGGCGGCGCCAGTCCTCGTACGCGTCCTTGACGGCGGTGACGATGAGGACGAAGGCGAGCGGCATGACGGAGGCGCCGCGGCCGAATACGGCGAGCTGGGGCAGCTGGTTGAGGACGGCGATGACGAGGAAGTAGACGTAGGCGAGGCGGTGGAACTGCTCGAAGAGGTTGCGCGGCAGGAAGGTGAGCGGCGAGTACTTGGCCGTGCGCACGGCGTTGCCCGCGAACTCGAGGCGCTCGTTGGTGCGCGCCGCGTCGCCCACGCGCACCACCCGCGCGTCCTCGTCGCCCAGCTCCTTCTGCGACGCCGACATGTGCCGCGACGACGACCCGTGGTCCTCGGCCATGGCGGGGCGCGCAGGGGCGGGCGCTCACCGGCGGGCGTCAGGCGAGGATCGAAACCCCTCGCGTGTTCCCGGCCATGGGGCTCCCGGCGCGCGCGCGCCAAGGTCGGATTTTGACCGCCGGATCGGAGGTCAGCCCCCGGTTGGGCTCAAGCAAGAAACAGGGGACGGAACGGGAAGGAACAGAGCAGAAGACGAGTTGGTTTTGGCAGGGAAGCGCTGGTGGTTGGGTCGAGGAGGACGCCTGCGAGGAACTACGGTGACTGCCGCATTAAAGATTGGCTTCACCCATGGATGTTACTCCATTTTCCGCGGCGGAGGAGGAAGACGAGCGGAAAAGGAAAGGAACGGAAACGCAGAGTCGTCGAAATGGATTGGCCATGGCGCTTAAAATCTGGCAATGGGGGGGGAGGTTGGTGAGGACAAAAGCACCGTTGGTATGAGGAGGGAGGTTGACTTGTGGACTTCCGCCGCTTGTGCCCCGTTTGTATTCTGTCTTCTTTGAACCAGGTCTAACAAGGAATCCGCAAATATTATTATTAAGCTGAGCTTTTCTCTACTATTGAATTACTACTAGCAGAGAAAAAGGATTTGATCTGTCCTCCTAGAAGCTTCTTCGCTCCGCTCGCTGCCGGTAGGACCGACGGACGCAGAAGACAAACGTGGTATTTCTTCGAATACTTAAGCCGGTTATAAAACAGCTTAATTAATAGAGCAGAAATCAAGCTGGCACAAGTTCGGATCACGTCGCTACTATAATACCGTAGGATCAGTCAAGAAGAACGGACAGGAACGGGCCTCCGTGTAGTGGAGAGACGGCGAGGGATTACGCGCTAAGCAAACCAATTGTTTTTGGTGGTTTGGTGCTTGGGAGCAGCCGGCCATGTCTGCTTTGTGGGCGGAGATCTTGAAGCTTCCAAAAGTGCGGAAGCATTCGAATGGATGGATGGGTGATGGTTCTTTTTTCGGGTGGGCACAAAACGGTTAAACCGAAGGTTATCTGCCTGCTGATTCGTTAGATTGCTTTCGGATCTTTCTGCTCAAAAAGGTTTTGCGTCCTACACTTGTTTTGGAAAGCATGACTTCATGCTTAAGCTTCCGCACACTCACTCGTCATTCCAAAGGCGCTTAAATCGGGTGGCCTTCTACAGCGAAGGCTCACTAGATATCTCAAGAGCGCACGTGTTCAATATTTCTAGAAACCCAGTGCAACAAATTGTTTTGGGAAACTTTTGAATCTAGTTCAATCCAATTTAGAACAAAAGGAAAAGCAATTCTGCAATTCGCAGCAAAAAATTAGGTCGACACAGATCCTCACGAATTTTGCATCCAAATAAAAATTCCTTGATGGGATTCCTGTGATTTTTTTAGAACCATTCGTAAAGTAAGAGAGATTTGCAATTACTTGCACGGCAATCACATGGAAGGAGATATCTCTGAGACTCTGACTCAAGACTTTTGCTGTGCCCACACGTAGTATACTTCTTTTCCGTCCTTTGAATTCGAATCACAGTAAGGCTCGCGGCGATCACGCTAAGACATCAAATCGACGTAGTATAATACTCAGCTTATATGCATTTGTTTATCAAGGGAGAATCTTGTCAGGGAACTGTTCCTAATCCACACAGGCCCGCCATAAACTCAAATCTTCCTGTAAGCCGCCGGCGAGGTCAACTTCCGGACAAGCGGCTCGGCTCGGGTGGGGAGCGGTTGACATCAAACCGGCCTCGAACGACCGAAACCTTGCCGATAAACTACGGCCATTTGGTGCTGTAAACTTCGTGACAGGTCGCCGTCGCCTTCTAGAAGTAGCTCAGGCGTGACGATCGTGCTTGCGCCACAGGAGCGCCCAGTCCCAGTCCTATGACCCAAGGCACAAGCCAGGGTGCACTTAAAAACTCGCAAATTCTTGGGTCTACGTGCATGTTCCTATTGGTCTCCAAATGTTTTTTAGTTTTTTGAGACGTTGGGGTGTAACCATCAGAGATTCAGAGTGTGGCAGCGACTGCTGATGGGGAGAAACATTTTCTTGAAACGGTGATAAAATAACACGGATTTGGTGATGACTGACAGTAGTATGACAATGGGCGCGTTCGGCAGCCGGAAAAGCCTCCGGCTGCTGCTGATGCTGCTGCTACAGTATGCGTGTTGCTACAGTGCCCATTTCCTCCGCTACAGTGTTCTCTCTCACTATTCAAACTGCAACTGCAACTGCATCCTCCAACCGAACACCCCGAATGGATGAAAGGAGGCAGAAAACGGTGATAAAAATTCTGCGAAAATTGGGTATGGCCATGACGAGTGGTGACTGAAACGGTGTAGGATATGCAGAATCATTTGTTCTCAGTACTTGCCAGAAAACGGACGTGCATGTACTGTGCGGAATTGATTGCTGAAAAGATGTCAAAGTGCAGGCGCACGCCCGTCCTAAATTTCAGAGCTTTGGACGGACAGATGGGTGACCCCCACGAAGTGACCACGCCATGTCGCGCGGTGGATTTCGAATAAAGAATGCATTTCTGCAGCCGGTACTTTATTCCAAGAGCTTGGATTGGTTTGGTCCTTGGTGCATGCATGCATCAACACTCGGAGTACGATCGAGCTAGTGGACAAATGTACCACTTATTTCCTCTCTTTTTTTTTCTCTTCTTCTGAAGAAACCTGATTGGATCACCAGGTCTTTTTTCCAGGAAAAGAGCTGATAAAACAGCAGCTTGACCATGACTTCAAATTATCTGAAACGGAATGGCCCAGCGCCGATCGCTACGTCAAGAATATTATTTTGGTGTTTTCCGTTAACCACCGGTCTGGATCTCTTGTCAAGGAAGAAGCTCATCAAGCAATGTTTGACGGGAAGAAGGTCCGTGGAACACGAATACCTCCTATCCCCGCGTTTAAGCTGTCCGAATTTGACTAAAGAAAAACAAATTGTACTAAAATGCAGCTAGCCTGACGACGATGAAGATATGATCGAGGGAGGATCTCTTGGAATCATCATGTGGGCTCTACTAAAACTATTGCCGCTAGCTAGGAGCGAGTCAAACCGATTAGTTTTAAACTGTACACGTGCTCGCGGAATACAAATTACTAGCGCTACGTACGGTGACACCGATCGAAGGCCTGTCGACAGGCTGACAGCGATCGAGCAACCTGATCTGCTGATCAAGAAATCTCTTGTGCGAATCAGTCATAGGTTGATCGAGATCAGCAAACCGATCACCGAGAATTAATATGGATCATCAACGGGGCAACGTCGACGGTCAGGCAAACCAGCAGTGGCATGCATGGTAAGGTAAACCGGCGAGACGCGCCCTCGGAACACCACACGCGCGAGCGCTCCGTCCTACACGGCACGCCAAACGCCGCCACCGCCGCTCCACCGTAGCCAGAAGTGGGCGGCGGAGGAAAAACAGGGCGCACGATATCATGGATTCTTGGTGGACCTGCGACGAGCACGCCGGGCGCGACCGTCTAGAGAAAACCCAGCCGCCGCCGGCGCGCGACGCGACCCTCTCGAGACAGCATGCACGCTGTCGCTGGTGCGCGCGCGCGCGCGCGGCGAGTGGACGAGTCGATTACCCGTGACATTTGGCGCCCCGCCAGCGCGGCGGGGCCGGGGGTTGGTTGGCCTACTCTAACTCTACCGAGCAGGAGCAGCCAGCTCGTAGATTAGCTGCTGGCACCTGGCCCTGGGCATAGGAATGACGGGGAATTTTTGGAAGCCTCGTGGGTGGGCGCCGCGCGGCCTAGCCTGTTCGGGCGCGACACGGCCGGGCCCCAGGTGTGCACGGCTTGTGGAGCACGTACGGGGGAGGATGATTCCCGCCGTCCGGCTGCTTGAAATTGAGCGCCCGCACAGGTCAAATCCTGGCTGCCGCCGCCCCAAAGCCGCGGCGGCGTGACATGGTTCGTGGGACCGCGCCGCGCCGCGCCGGATTGACTTGTGAAGAATTTCTGGTTGCTTACCCCAAAAAATATTGGAAATTTCCGAGTTCGTTTAGACTGGTGTGGGTGCTCGTTGTATGATGATGTTTCGTACCGAAATGGAGTGATGATGGGCTGGCTACAAGTAGTATGAGCTAACGGACTTCCCATAATAAGAAGAAATTTCACAAGGAGAAAACAGGTTTTGGCTTCTGCGTGAGATAATCGCGGAAGCAATACGGGAAAGAAGAAGAGTCTGAAGCACCACGGCGGCGCACACGTGAAGGGCCACACGACTCCCGTGTGCTTTGGCGCACGCCGGGCCCACATGTCAGTCCCCCAAGAAGCTTCCCGACCTAGCTAGCTATCGTCTTCAACTTGACACGCCGCGCGCCGGCGCGCACGTCGGTGGCTTGCATTTTCAGTCTTCTTCTTCTTTTTTTTTTTTTTTTGCGAAGGGGAATGCATTTTCAGTCTTCGCACATGTCCCCATCGATGCACGCTTCTAGATGGAATGCCCACCATTTCGTCCCCTAACTTTCTACGTATCGAAAATTGATTGTGATCGATCGTTGAAGGTGGGGCTACTACGAGCTACAGAATCCAGCGCATCGTTTTTGCTCACCTAAATAAACGAGCGAGGTGCGTGCCGCGCAGCCGGCCGGTTGCCACTACGTGTGGAACATGCAAGAGCCAAAACTATGCATGCCCGCAACGTCAGAAAAGCAAGGGCGTTTGAACTGTAGGGCTACAGGCATTTCTTCATGCATGCTCGAATTGAGAAATCGAGCATACTATGGTCCATTGGAGGACGAATTATGTGCTCGTCCCGGATCATTGTCGGTGTCAACAAGGATGTCGACAATCCGGGAAAATTCTCGACAGGTTCGTACTTGGCGTTTGCGTTGGCTGTCAAGCACGGTTATAGAAAGGTCTGTGGTTTGAATATGCTTCTCCTCCGACTGCCTTGCACTACAAACAAGAGTTAGAGAGCCTGTTCGGCAGGCTGTTTTGTAGCCGTCTTACTGTAGCGACTGCTAAAAAAATAACTGCAAATACTGTAGTTGTAGAAGAAATAACTGCGAACAGGCTCAGAGCCTCTGGTAGCTAACGGAAGCCGCCGGGTTTGGACGTTCACAAAACTAAGGCGACGGCCAATCATGCCCTAAAGAAAAGCTGGGGCTAATGGAATTTTAAATCCATGATGGCGATCCTGAGGCAACGCCAGTTCTACTTTGCGCGTCAGCAGAGCTCGAAATGGTTTTCGGCACAACAATAATATCCCTGCCTGGAAAACGTGGCGACTGACGGTCCGTACACACGTGGCCAGCAGGGAACAAGGGATCGAGCAATCTTTCGTTGTACTTCAGGCGGCTACATGGAAAAGGCTATGGGTACGCAGGCGGCTACATGGAAAAGGCTATGGGTAGCTAATCAACGACTAATCAGCAGTTATGTATAGCGTCTCTCATCAATCTGCCTGTGGAGCAGTTGACCCTCGAGATGCTGTCTGCTTTTGCTGATCAGACGAGGAGAGAAACGTATCATCCCGGACCGGCCGGGCCCCAAGACTTGGTGACGCTAACGAAAGCTTTATCTGGTACTAATTGGATGTTCGATCGGAAGCAAACAAAGCACACAATTCACCAACAGTAATGCAGATCAAATGAAGCAAAAAGACCTCGATTGTAACAAACAACTGGTGGATGGCAGGAACGTACCTTCGTCTGTTGCCGAAGACGTCGATGATGATGTGGCCGGAGGTGCGCTCCACGAGCATGTGCCCGTACGCCGCCGCAGCGTACACCAGCGCCTGCTCGTCGGGGGACTCGCCCTGGTACTCCAGCGTCCTCGCCGCCGCGTCTCCCGCCACGATGGGCACGATGGTGTTGCACGTGGCCAGCGCCAGGAAGAAGTCGCGGGCGCGGTCGGCCTTGGCGCCGGACCCGTCCCGGAGCAGCGCCATCAGCTTCGGGTCCGTCTTCACCGCCGTCTTCGGGCGCAGGACGACGCCGTCCTCCCCTGCGCGCGCCACGCGGAAAAATTTAAATAATCCAGGAATTGGATGCTCCGTGTGAAATCAGATGTGGTCGATTAATGGCAGCATTGTTGGGACAGAGAACTGGTGTTTCCATTTCGTGTCAAAAACGTGATTTTCCATTTCTTCCTCGTGACAGAGTCGTCGGCATAGCGAGAGAGTACTGTACTGGTACGGCTTAAGCAGCTTTGACCTGAGGTACTACCGATCATTTGGCCAGTAATTGCTCTGTGGAATGTGGATCGTGTCGGGCTCCGAGACCAGAAAAACGAATGATGACGAATCATCGTTATCGAAACACTGGAATCCCTAAAGAATGATGAGTGTTGGATTGGTTGAGGATGCCCGAGAAGTATAAAATCTTCACCCGACAGCGATCTTGGGCTCTTGGCTGATCCTAGTAGAATTCGTAATTTTAGAGGCTCGGAGCGATGAAGAAGACAGTCAAATGGCGACAAAAGCTGCAGCAACTCCAGTTTCAGATGGATGGAAACAGTGGTCACGTATCAGTGAGTTGCAGAAGGGCCTTTTCAGTTTTTAAAAGTGGTGGTTAAAAAGCGAAGCAAGCGCAAAGTGCGATTTCTACAGCTCTGATGACCAGTTATGATCAACAGCATCGCACGACTAAGTTTCTGTCCTATGCTACTAGGGATATTTGATTGAGCATGGCGCGGAAAAAAAAGACCCTTGCGCCTAACTGTTAGTAACGAGCTCTGGCATCATTTTCTGGGTACCTGGCTAGAATTTCTGCAGTACGGGCATGGCTTGAATTTTGCGAGCAAAAGACAAGCGTCATGTCAGAGAGTGTTTTTATCTGTTTGCTACTGTATGCTAAAACTGGCGATGACTAGTCAACCGGGCTGAACTGAATACTTGTCCAACTGAATAACGTGCTTACCGGTCACGGAGTGCCCGTCGCCGCCGCCGCCGTCGGTGTCGCTGAAGTCCCCGCCGTGCACACTGGCGCAGCGGAACTCCATCCGGTTCTCCGTGAGCGTGCCGGTCTTGTCGGAGAAGACGTACTTGATCTGGCCCAGGTCCTCGTTGATGTTGAGCGCCCGGCACTGGAACCTGGCCTGCCGCTGTTGGTCGAACATGTGCTTGTCCTGCACCATGAAGTAGGCCTGCCACACCCGGACGATCTCCATGGAGATGAAGAGCGCGATGGGGATCAAGACCTGGAACTGGATGACCGCCATCATGAACGTGAACGCCACCTGCGCGCCGGCGCCGTACCACTGGTAGGTGCCCTCGCCGTCGCGGGACGAGAAGTCCTTCTTGCGGAAGAAGGGGATGATGCCGAGCTCGTCGGCGTGGTCGCCGAGCCAGATGCCGGCGAGGAGCGAGACGACGGAGCAGAGGAGGACGAGCACGACGGCGAGCACGATGGTCTCGCGGTTCATGTGCGTCTCCAGGCGGCTGCGCTTGGACGGCGCGCCGGAGCTGTTGAGCATGACCTTGGTGTCCCGGCCGGTGTACACGGCGACGCCGACGGCCCAGGCCGTGTTCTTGAGCTCGCACCCGCGGAGCACGATGTTGGAGGGGCCGAGCGAGACGGCGCGGCGGCCGTCGAGGTCGACGGTGGCGAGGAATCCGTAGATGTTGCGGTTGGGCCGCTCGCACTTGATGACCCCGGCCATCGCCTCGGGCGTGGCGGGCATGGTCTCCTGCTTGGCGTAGCGCGTCTTGAGGTTGGACTCGCCGTCGAGGTTGATGGTCTGGACGTAGGCCACGCCGGTGGGGTCGCTGGTGGACAGCAGCACCATGTCGCAGGGCAGCGTCTCGTTGGCCGCCACGCGCAGCACCTCGCCCACGCGGATCTCCTTCCACGGCTTGGGCGCGAACACGCCGCCCACCAGCACCGACGCGACGCGGGTGTTCTCGGTCTTGTCCGACCGGTGGCGCCGCCAGTCCTCGTACGCGTCCTTCACCGCGGACACGCCGATCACGAACGCCAGCGGCAGGACGGCGGCGGCCGGGGTGAACACGCCCAGCTGCGGCACGAAGTTGAGCGCGGCCAGGATGAGGAAGTAGACGTAGGCCAGCCGGTGGAACTGCTCGTACAGGTTGCGCGGGAGGAAGGTGAGGACGGAGTACTTGGTGGTGTGCACCGAGTTGTCCGGGAACGCGGCCGGCGGCGCGTTGGTGCGGTCGGCGTCGTTGATGTAGACGAACCGCGCGTCCTCGTCGCGGAGGTCGCGCTGCGAGCCGGCGCGCTCGGACGCGGACCGCCGGGTGGACGCCCGCGCGAAGCCGACGCCGGGGCTGGGCCCCGAAGCGGACCGCGGGTACTGGAAGCTCTCGAACGACGACGCGGTGGACTCGGCGCCCTTGGAGGCCGACAGGATGTCCGCCGCGAAGGTGACCGACGGCGAGTCGGCGATGAGGGACCGCAGCGACCGCGACCGCCTCACCGACTTCGCGGCCGGCGAGTGTCTCAGGATCGGCGACGGCACCGGGTCCGGGAGCCTGGCGGGAACGTCATCCATGCTCGCGCCCGGCTCTTTTTCCGGCACCAATGGCCGTTCTTGTCGCATGCTGCCGTGCTCGTACCAGTCTGTACTCACTGCCAACTAAGCACCAAAATTTGCGCAGATAAGATTGGAATCAGCTAAGCGAGGAACAAGAAGGGATCATCACTTGGTTTTGTCAGGGCTGGAGTTTACAAGAGCAACGGCCAAGGATTGTTTTGGCCGCTTGGTCGTTTGCAGGGGACGGGCGGTGAGCTCGAAGGGAAGCGTGATGACGGACGGTGTCTTGCTTGCTGGCGGGAGATGAGAGGAGGAGGCCTCAGGTACTGACTGGCTGGCTGGGAGACGAGATGCATACGGGGAGAAAAAACAAGTCAGTGGATGTGGCTGGCGGCGGGCGCTCGAATTGGACCGGAAGATGTCAGCGTTTGATTTTGGCCTGGCTGCGCGTAGACACGGCTCATTGCATCGAAACAGAGACAACGGTATGCTCGTTCTGACCCTGGAGCAGCCCCGTCGCTGCCCAGGCTAGGGAGCTTTTGGGTTTCACCCTTGATGGCATAAATGGCAAAGTTTTGTCTTATCTCATTTTTGTGACTTGATGGCATAAATGGCAAAGTTTTGTCATATCTCATTTTTGTGACTGTGATCAAATTATTTCCTAACTTGGTTTATACTGGTTAACTTTTGGCAATGTTTTCCTTCCTCACTTTGCATATCTTTAATTTTCCTCACTGTATACGCGGTCAAAACTATACTACACAACTGCAAATTTTTTATGACAGCAACCCAAAACAAGGATAAGACACAAATATCAGCCTCGTTTCTCCCACTAAATTGGATGGAGGACAATCCTGTATACCCGGGTCGCAAAACATGTCATTCTGGTCATACCTGTTACTATCAAGTCCTAGAAACTTATGCTTGAATGTTTTTCTAGAACTTAACCATCAATATGTTTAAACATTTAAATTGGACAGAGGGAAATCATATACTCTTAATAAGTTTCAAATTGGAAGAAAAGAAAAACAAAATGACAAGATGTAGTGCTGAAAACGTGCGATCGAGCCATTCCGGTTAAATGCCACACTAGCACTACGGTACACTTGGTGCACACACCATTCCACGTCGGCTTCTAGGGGCGCAGGAAATGGGGCCTGATTGGAAGCTTCTCAACCATGCGTGACGTCAGCAGAAACGCTTGTGAAAGTGCGACGACATGTGCAAATTCTGATCAGTTTTATGGTCAACCGGCATTAAGGTCACGCCAACGATTCAAAGTAATACGGCAGGACTTTCATTAGTTCCCCGGTTTTCTGCTTCTAGAGAACGGGTCATTCCAGACGGCTACTAGTAGTCTAGCCCATCAGCGTTTTATTTTCATCCTGATTTAGACATAAGTGTGTTTTTCCTTATCTAGAGAACGGCTTCATGTCGCCAGGCATAAAATTATGCTCATCCGATCGATGTCAGTCAGGTCAGCTCAGGGGTGACCAGGTCAGACTGACCGCAACAGCGGCCTGGAAACGATCCTGTCCTCCAAATTTAGCGGCCCAGTCGTCAAAACGGGCCTGCAACAGTATCCTGGAAACAGTCCTGTATCTTTCAGGTCCGGCTCGCGGTCCGCCATCCATACCGGCTCCTCCTCCCCTCCGCTAAATCGTTCCCATCCCTAGCCGCCAGTCTCTTGGCTCTGCCGCCCCGCCGCGCCGGCGCCCCTCCGGCAGGCCGCGCGCGTGCGCTGGAGAAGGCGACCCGCGCGGGGCAGCGAGCCTGGGCCGAGCTCCGCAAGATCGAGAGGACTCCGTCTCCAGCGAACCCGGGCCAAGCTCCGCAAGATCTTCAGCTCGGTGTCCGCCTCCTCCGCCTCCGTATCCGGCTCCTCACGCAGTGGCTGACGACCAGCGAGTCCACCTGCGATTCCCTGACCACCGGCGAGTACCCGACGCCGTCATCGTCAAGAACAACCACGCCTCCGAGTTCTTCTTGAAGACCATCACCCTCGACGACGTGACCGGCCGCGGCACCGTCACCTTCGTCGCCAACTCCTGGGTCTACCACGTCGGCAAGTGCCACTTCCACCGGGTCTTCTTCGCCAACGACGTGAGTACACTCGATCACTCTCTGTCCGTGCATTTGGCAATGAGGTCATTCCATATTTTTTTACTGCTGCGTTCAGAGTAGTTGTGCAATTTCAGCAGTTCGTGGAGAGAACAAGCACTCACGAGCAGGGGAGCGCACCTCGCCGCCGCGCCGATGCTCCTCGCCCACCTCGCCGCCGCGCCGGTGGACAAGCTCTAGTAGGAAGCACGGGAGGCGGCGGCCATGCGTCCGCGCAATGGACCCACGAGCAGGGGCGCGCCGAGCGCGGGTGCAGGGGAGCAGGCGACGCGCCGAGCGCGGGAGCAGGGGAGCAGCACGGCGCCGGAGCAGGCTGGAGCGCGGGACCAGGCTGGAGCGCGGCGGCGGGCAGCCGATGGAGGAGAAGATACAGGCAACTGTTGCAACAGAAGCAAATTTGAAGGGTGGAATCTTTTAGAGGAGATGTGAAATATTCTTTTAGAGGATGAAAAATAGAGGCTACTGCTGCGGTCAGTCTCAGGCCTCAAAAGTTTTCGGTGCATGAAGGCCCTGAACACCCGGGGCTGCCCGTGTGCCGTTTTCCTCGTCTAATCGCTGTTGCCGCAGGGGGTCAACGCCAAATCGGCACCGGCGCTCAAGGGACGCGTCCCAGACACCCAGTGCGACCTGGTCCGGTTCCTCTTCTCACCGCATCGGGCTCTAGAGCCTGGATATCTATCATTTCGATGGCCCATAAGCCCACTGCCGCATAAAACACACGCAGGTTTCTTGGAGAAACGAACTCGCCGCCGGGAATGCACTGCGCCGGACGGACGGACATCATCATTTCAACCACGTCGAGGCGCACACAGCTTGCCCGGCACGCCGAAGCAGACCAATGCTTTGTGCGATGAAGCCCCTTCCGGCGGTGGATCTGTGTTGGCGGCGGGCGATGCTGGCGTTGGTGGTCGCCGACGCGAGCGGATCTCGTCGCTTGTTCTGTGCTGGAGGTCCAGGGACCTGTGTGTATTTTCTTTCTTTGTTAGGGACCTCTATGCACTTTGGGTGAGTCAGTTGTACTCCGTATCCTTGTACGTCCTACCTGTGTTCGTACGTATGTTTGTACTGTATCCTTAACTTTAATACAGGTATGTTTGATAAAAAAAAAAAAGAAGCAGACCAATGCTGCAAACGTAACCCACGAACGCATTGCGATACCACAGTGCACAGCTCGGGGCTCAAGCAAGAACATTAGCTGCAGCTGGACTGATGAACAATCCCCGACTGCTAAGACCGACCACTGCCCGATTACAACAGAAACACAAGAATGTACGCATATTAAACATAGCCATCGATTCTTACTGCAACGGTTCATAATACAGCCATAGTTAGCCAATGGTTGGGTCACTTGGGTGTCACATGCAACGCACGCACCGTCCAAACAAAACCCACCCTGTCCTGGACGACTACTGCCAGACTGCGCATGGATGCTGAGTTTCACATGCTATGATACATTATACCATAATAATAAGTCATAAAAAGGGGCAGAATAGCAGGAAGACACACAACATATACGCATGTGCCACTAAGTTCTAGCTAGCTACTTCATGGATCGGTCATACTTTGCTGCTGGACGTTGATGATCCTCCTGCTGAACCGCAGAAGATGACGATCCAACCCTGTTGAAGACTCTACCGCCGAAGAATTCCTTTCCAATCCTACTCCCCTTGAAGGGGAACCTCCTCTTGAAACTGTTCCGGAACAGTGAGCCACCACTCTGTCTCGGCACAAGAGCAGAATGGTTCCTCTTCAACGCATGATCACTGCGAGGAGGGTTGGCGCTGCTGCTTCCACCCGCTGCATCGCCCACTGAGAGATTCCTGCGAGCAGATCTGAGTGCAACATGCAGAGGTTCCGAGAATGACACACATCCTTCGTCGTCGGCAGCTCGCATGCACAGGGGGCAAGGCGGTTCGTGGGCTTCAGTCTTGGGAGTGCTTTCATCCAGGCAATCTGCGTGGAAAACATGTCGGCAAGGAAGGACTGCTGCTACCGGCATGTCGGTATTTCGTACAATCCTATTTGAGGTCCAGGGTGATTTCTGACGGAGGAATCTCTCGCACAGCCCACATTTCAAAAATCTCACTGAACTTGTGGGGGACCTTTGGGACTCTACACTGATATGATCCAAAATGTCAATGGCATCTCCATCGTATCCAAAATCATAGCTGCTAGCATTGCTCCATCGAAACCCTTCCCTTCTTAAGCTTGTGTTTGGTTCAGGTGAGACCTCAATCTTCCCAAGCTCGCTCAATGCATTATGGAACTTAAGCTCCGGACTTGCCAAGCTGCGGCGCCACAGAGGAGAAGCTTGGCTGTCATCACTTGGTGTTGCTCTCCCAGCATTACTGGCCTCAGGCATCCTGAAGGCTTCTGCTTCTGATACTGGATTCCGGAAGACAAGTGGATAGACCGGTTTTGACATGAATGGCCGCCTGGAAATATGATTGCGAGGAAGATATGGGCCTGGTTGTTTGCTGGACGATGCTAGCTGGCTTGATTCTGAGAATGGGGATGCAGAACTGAAACTGCTCACGGCAGTCAAGTGCCTCTGCAACAGATGAAAGCAAGTGTCAGTATTGTGATAAACAATGCAATAATTTTTTTTTATTTCACCAGATCTATGTAACTTCCCAAAGGAACGGGTAGATAACTCATTAAAGACTGAATGTAAGCTAACCTCACTTGATTGAGCATAATCAGAAGTTTCCGGTCTTGATCCTGATCCAACAAAACAACTCAAATATCAATTCAACAGGAGAATACCCAAGGAATTAGAAGTGAAACACTGCTCCCTTAGTTGCTTTATATTTTTGCACGAGATATCCAGCTGTCAAAAGAAACAATCGCAGGGCAGCAGTCCTTAACTTATACTACTATTAGTGGCAACCCAATACTTCTTTAACATATCCCGAAAATTTTGGTTGAAATATAAACAGAGACCAAAGATATTTTTGTGGATATGTAGTGCATGAAAATATTTATATATTCTGGCAATAATTTGGTACTGTGTCTCAGTAAAGATGATCGCCTACCCCAACTTGCTTGGGATAAAAAGGTTGTTGTTTTTCTCCGTAAAGATGATTATAAATATAATTGTTCAACTGTCATGGGGCTACAAATTGTTAATTTGACGAGGAAAAAAAAAGAATGAATCAGAATATGTGCATCCAACATTTAACTTTTAACATCCTGATGCAATTAAGCATGCTCGCTAATAGAACATATAATACAAGAGAAGAATAAAGCATCCAATGGAACGATTGTGATAAGAGGGCATATCCAGGACAGTACGAAAGAAAGAAAATACCACATCAATAGAAGGTGACTTAATACAAAGAAGGGTGTAGTGTTAAAAGTGGCCAGTAACAATCAAACTATAAGTCCCCAATTGATAAACAGCTTGAAGACCGGTTCGTAATGAATAAAATGTATTAGAAGCAGATTACAAAAATGTAGGGAATTCTTTACAGTAGTAAGATAATGTAGCATTTCTCTGGATCCATAGATACACATGTTCATTGTAAGCTTCCATATGTATGAGCTTCCATGCTCCATACATAATGAAGCTACAACAAGAGGAATGGATTATTCCAATGCTACATGACCCAAAAGTCTAAAAATTATCTTTCATGCTAACTGTTTGAAAGCAATAGTAGGTCCTATATTACAGCAAAAATAAATTGAAGTGTTTTTTAACCAATATAAATTAGCAAATTATGTTAGCTCTTCTAGTGAAAAGTCTACATGCAGCCTATCCCGCAGTTCTAGGAAGAGAGAACCCATATTAAGAAACTAGAATCAAGTTGTTTAGCTGGACAGCTCATGTCGGAATCCACCCCATAAAATGAGGTACATACCTCCTGTAGGTGTAGAGAACTCCCCGAGATCAAATCTTTGAAGAGAGGGTGTCCAGCGTGGAGCCTGTACGCTATCAGCTGGACTCCCAAAATAAGAAAGTGCTCCATCAGATACAGAATGATGGTGGTTGAGGTACTGATCACTGCCAAATGCACTTCTGCTCCCTTTACTATGGGATGAGGATGACATGTACGGTGGATGATCATGAGGAGCATCATGAACCCTATGGGGCAATCCATCTGATGAATACCGGCAGTCCCATCTCCTAGATGTCGGAGGAGAGAAGCTTGAGTTTATCCGCCAACGAGGCTCAGTAGGATCCATGGAACAGTCTCTGCTAGCAGGATTAGGCTTCGTCCCATGTGGCCTAGCGGCCACGCAGCAAAGGGCACCCGTCTTGACCAATTTTGCCAAGCACGTGCAACAGAAATCACTGCTTCGTTACTGTTGATTGAGATAAAGCTTGTTCGGAGTGATAAAACCAACTCGAGAAACGGAGAACATCAAACATATGGTTTCACCTGTGCACATATAAGAAGCATGTCAGCATTGGCTGGAATAAAAAGATAGACTATTATCAAGATCTAACAAAATGGTCTTCTTTTATTGACACCATTGTTACAACTCACAAATGAACATACTCAGACACAGATGTAAACTCAAAGTTAGCCGCACTAAATCTCATCCAGCATGCAAATAAACACATAATGCACCAAGCGAACCATTTATGTACATAGGCCTTCTACATCAGCAAACCTCACTTACTCATGCTGTACTGCTTCGTTTATTTTTCTAAGATTTCATTTCCACAAGTCAAGAATATCTGCCCCAACAAATGTGAGTTCATTCTGTCTCATTTTGTCACACCACCGACCTAGTTCTGAAGATTGACAAACTGGAAATGAATGAATCTAGTTGCACATGCTTTGCATACTCTATTTGCACCAAAATACTTTCATTCATCTGTAGTCACTGATGCGCCTATTCAACAATAGAATCCCATCGGAAGGAAAATCCAAGCGGTAAGCCCACTTTAGTGTACTTCATCCCCCAATCGAATAAGCCCTCAAATAATCCAACCAATTTGTACAAGACTGGGGTACTAAGAAATCACACCAAATCAGGTATATTTTTCCCAGCAAACGACTAACCGATCAAAGAACCGCATCAAAATAGCTAGTATTTTCCTAAGCTCCTAAGACCCTTGATTATGCCGGGCCTAGGTTAAGGAGATTCTTAGGTAGGTCAGGTCACCTTCAGACTAAATCGCGTTCGTTCTTATACATCAGGGTACTATCAGACCAAGAATTAGCAGAACCTACACACCGAGTTCAAGAATCGCAACAGCATGGAGTCCTGGCCCCGGCCGCTGCATCGAATCAATAAACCCATATACTGTTGATTAAAAACATGAAAAGAAAGAAAGGGGGAAAGGAGGGGAGCGAGAGTACCTGATGGCAGGAGGGGGAGAAACGACGGAGGATAAAAATATCAGAAAAGGGGGAGCTTTTAACGATAAGAAAGGGAGGAGGTGGCCTTTTGGGGGTGGGACTGGGGAGGCGGAGGAAGAAGAAGAAAAGGACTTGGGGCACTGGTGAAGAAGAGACGCAGAGGAAGAAAAGCCGGGGGAGAGAAGGGGAGCGGAGGAGACCGCAGGGGTGCCCGGGGACGGCGGATCGAATGGGAGTTGTTGGCCTATTTCTCTATTTCGCCGCAAACTAAAATGAAATTCTTGTATTGGGCTCGGAATATATGCATACTTGCATCACTAGGACCAACCTCTTGCAGTATCTCAAAAAAAAAAAAAAGAGTACGAACCTCTCGCTAATATTCCGATTGCAAATGCAAACATAGAAGGACATATTGACTTTATTCAACCTCGTCAGTCCAAAGTCTGATGTATTTAGATATTTTTTTTACGTGATCTCTGTCGGAACGAATGTTTATCCGTTTTGATATGATCACGAGATGATGTAAATACTGATGGAGTTGCATGATAATTCGAATTTATATCGAGTCACATCAAAATCTAACACATTTAGATATTTCTTTGATGTGGATCTATGTAGGACCAATGTTTAACATTTTAAATATAAGAAAAATGGTATAGTTATCACTTCATACTCTTGGAACAATTTTTTTTTCTTTCACTAGATTATGGGAAATGTCAGCATGCTCTTGTCTACTATGGTTAGGATTGAGTTTGGTGTGTTGTCCTCAATCGTACCTTCTGTAAAAAAAAGCCATGCCCCATGCATTATTATGGATCTTTTAGAACACCATTAAAATACGGGTAGCGAACCGTTTCAGTTGAGAAGGTCTTTCCAATAAAGGGGTATTGCCACATTCCAACGCCTAAACAATCGGTTATTATTTTTTCTTTTATTTAACATTTTTAGTTTTGACCGAACTAGAAGTCAAAACTAATATAAAGAGAATAGACCGACCTACATAGACCATAGGGAGTATATTCAAAGGTCTAGAAAGCATGGTTCAAGTCAAATGTTTATCTAAAGCCATTATATTAACACTCAATGTTTAATCCGCAATCATTTTTGTTTCTTTAAATTAAAGAAATGTACTACTTGCTCCGTTTCTAATACGATGACTATAAATTTGTATAAGTTACCCTACATGAACAACATAAAACCTATGCTTTTAGATTCATCATTAGAAACTTCTCCGAGAGTCTAAAAAATTTCTACTAAATCAAATTATTGATGTTTATAATAAAAAAACATCTCCAACACCCCTCTGGAATCAGTTCCATTCCTCCTAAATTGTTCTTATTTGTAGCTAGAAACACGAAAAGAATTAGGTCTCCATTCCCTCTCTTTCAATAGAATTAATATTGTTGTGGCCTTTTATGATAATGTGATCCAATCAAAAGTGTTTTGGCTCCGAAGGACTGTTAGAGGAGAGAAAATTATCTTTAATAATTATTTGATTGCTCTTAAAAAGGTCTTAGAATAACAAATTATATATTTTTAAAATGGTAAACTTGTTTCTGCAATGTATATACTAGTAGTACTAACCCACTGCGAGTGAAACAGCACAAATCACTCCTCTCTCATTTCCAGTTTAATTGTCACTTTAGTTTCGTTCAGTTTTCTCAAAATGATTGCATTTTCACTTCTCGATACACTTTTATCTTTTTTTAATATGCATCTATCTCTCTCCTCCTCGTTTCCTGGACATTTATCTTTACCAAATTTTGTTAATCTTCGTGCCAAAAGTTAAAACATCAATTAAAGCGGGCCCAATAATAGAGCTACTTAAGAGCTCTTGCAGAGGATTGATGAGAAGTTAGGTCTATATTTAGGTTTCTCATAGCTTTCCTAAAGTCTGACTCTAAGGTTGGTTCTTAAAATTGTTTATCGGAGAAAAGAAGATAGAAGGCATCTAGCTCTTCCTCGAGAGCTAGTCTTTAAGGAAAACGAGAGACTTAAATATAGATCTCAGTTCTCATTAATCTGCAAAAGCTACCTGTTAGATTTTAGCTAACTCTATTATTAGAATCGTTCTTATTATTCTTAGAGACTAACACTATATGATGCCGGTGTCAGCACGTACTTCAAAGTCGCAGCAGGAATGACCACTGACCAGACAGTGGTCTCTTTGGACCAACGTTCACCTGGTGTTCTGTGACTCATTTCCTGGTTTGTTGCACGCAGCTCTATTCATCATCGAGTCTGCTGTTGGAAACCAAGAGCGTCTGATCGAATGGAGGCAAGGTAGTTACGGGCAATATAATTGTCCTTCCTGCCAACTCCATTCGCGGATGGATTACACTGGCTGAATCTGCTTGATTGCTAATCGCAACAGGGATGTGTGGACCTTCACGTAACATCCCAAAAAAAAAAAGTTGTTTGACTAAATATAAAAAGGTATATGTATCTTTGTACTGGGTACTCATGTAACAATACAAAGGCTTAGTTTGGACGACTTAATAACTTATACATTTATTGAGAGCTTGTTGGAATTCATTCAGCTATT
Source organism: Eragrostis nindensis (assembly GCA_012490785.1). Classification (NCBI taxonomy): domain Eukaryota; kingdom Viridiplantae; phylum Streptophyta; class Magnoliopsida; order Poales; family Poaceae; genus Eragrostis; species Eragrostis nindensis. Next base: position 117,502 of record JAAXCT010000889.1, read on the forward strand.
ATTTTAATATTTAATGAAGAAAAAGAGCTACCAAGGCCCCGTTCGGACCCCCCTATAAAACACCCTCTAAAGTTTATACCCCTCTAAAGTAAAAAGAATCTTACTATTTAGGGGTACTAAATAAAATTTAATTACAAAACCTTTCTGCAGACGGGCGTTATTTTTCGAGACGAATCTAACGAGCTTAATTAAGCAATGTTTTGACACAATGATGCTACAGTAACCATCGTCTAATCGCCGCTTAATTACCCTCATTACGTTCGTCTCGCGAAATAGATGAGGGTCGTGAACTTAGTTTTGTAATTTGACTTTGTTTAGTACACATAAATGCTGCCGGCATCTTTGATGTGACTGCTACAGCACCCTCTAAAACGATCCAAACGCACCCCAAGTCCACTCTCAAATGCTAAAAATAGCAAGTTGCTTGGTCGAGAAAATTATCCACTATCATTACATGTTAAAAGTTTGGTATTTAAATAAGTAGCGAAGTCAACGAAAGGGTGGTAAAGTAGCAAAGTCCAACATGATAAATGCGAAACCCAGTGTGCCAACGGCGAAATTGCAAAATCTTGACAGGAAGGGTCCGAAAGACTATGGTGCGTCAGAAAAACTATGGTGCGTGGTAGTGAACAAATATCTGTACCAAGTCTGTCAAAGTGTGACAAACAATGACTACCAAACGAAGTACTAATGAATAGTACTAGTATTAGGCATGGGTTTGACTTTAGACATCTGTTTGTCATTTTCTAAAAAAAAAAAATCTGATTGTCAAGAATGTGTCTTCCACGTCCTATAGCCTTTGACATCAAACCGAAAAGGACTGTTGACCTTTCTATGACGGAGTATTCGGTGTAGGAGTCGGAGCATGGAGCTGAACCACGGAAGTTTCTATTTTGAAAGGAACTAAAAGTTAAGGTATTTGTTACTCTTTCCAAGCAGAACATGGAGAGAAAAAATAATAATAAGCCGAAAGTCATGTTTGTGACTGACATGGGCCCAAAACTACACTGAATATGAGTCGTAGGGCTCATACATAATGGGCCGAAAGTATACTTAGCTATTGCTGATGATTGACGATGGGCTAGCATGCAGCATGGCCCTATCTGTTTTTTTCTAGCGACAGGCGGTCGATTCACTTTGCTGCTCATTTGTTCCTTCCTTTTTCTTTTTCTTTTCTCAAGTAGTTCCCTTCCGGATTTCAAAAGTGTGAGCACACGATAGTGCAGCTAGTGCTCGCTCAAGGTTAGAGATCACAATACTCGCTGCTGAGCTCCGTGAAGCTGCTTAGAGATCAAAATACTTGTTTTCTCCGGTGCGCCGACACGCCGAGGCGCTGAGAGTGCGTGCGTGCCGGTAGGCTGAGCGATGCGCGCGCGGGGTGTGGCGCCGCTGTACGACCCGACTCACGGCCACAAAGCCCCCCGCGGAACGAACGTTCGTTCAAACCGAGATTCGGCGGAGAAGTGGAAGACGCCAAACCGCCCGCCCCGCCGGCCCATCCGCCCGCGCCAGTTGTGCGGGTCTGCTCGCATCTATAGCTGCTACTGGGGAGAACGTGGCGGACGGCGACGCTGCGCAGCTTGGGGCGTACGGTGGCCGGCTAGTTGCGACGGTGGTGCTGCTTCCTGTCGCGTTCCTCCACCGAGTCTCCGGGTGTTGCCGTCGTACTGGTTGCCGCCGTTGACGTGGACGGGACGAGTCGCGCGCGGATCGCAGCGATCGACGCCTTCTTCCTTGGCGGGCGCGCGCGTTTCCTGTCGTCTGCGGCCTTGGAAGTCTGCGCTGCGAGGAGGCGCGTCGCACTTTGGCTGCCGTACGCGTGCCTGTGGGGCAGGTGCCGCTGCTCGATCATTGAGACTCTCCGTCCCATGCAACAACGGCTGGCTTCCTCCTGCTCACACACGTCGCAATGCAGCACCCAGTCACCAATCCACGTGTCACAAACTCCCAATTGCATGCCCTCGTCGCTGTAGGTTATGTCGCATGCTTCCTTGATCGATAACCCGGAGGTTTGTTGTACTGACGTTTAACTTTTGCTTCGTAGACTCAGAAAGGAAATGAGAATCCGTTCTCCATCGCCTCGCCTGCGGTTCAAGAATATCTGCGGAGCTTGACCGGTCGGATACGCAGGTTGCATGACTATAGTACTAGTATTCTGCGAAGCATGACTGACATGTCCAAATCCTTTTCCTTAACAGTATTAAAACGGGTGCATGTCCTGTCGAACGCCATAATTAAGAACAAATTTCTCATGTTTTGCTATCTGCTACTAACCCGGCCAGTAGTAGCAGTTAGGAGTAGATGCGAGCAGCGGGACAACCCTTTTGGATGGGATTCATTCCTAACGGGCACCCACAAATCTTCTCTATTTCAAAAATTGATTACAAATACAGCAGTGAAACCCCAACCAATGGCCTCCAGCCGCCTTCGACAACGAATCACCAGAAGCTAAAGGTCGAGTTCAGACACGTACTACTGACGTGCACAAAAGGACAAAAGTACAGTATTTACCTTGCCAATTTATCGATGCTTCTCTCCTAAGTTTCCAACTCCAAGAGAATGAAAGAGATTTATCAGGGTCTCTGATTCTCTTCCATGCAATATTCCACATCGAGATAAGACTAGGGATAACCACAGCCTCTATTCAAGGAGCGGATCTATATACGGCCGTTGCAACTGGAACCCACAGCGCGCCACGCCGCAGATAGATATTTGGCGACGAGACAGGCCGAAGCCCCCTGGACCTCTCGAGAACCGAAAGGAGCCCCAACACCTGTTTCAACTGACATGAGAGTTCCATACTGCTAGCTATGTCCTGATGCCAGCTATCCTCTCCTTTTTTTCCCCTCATTGAGATCTGATTAATCAGAAAAATGGAAATGAGGCCTGTGGACAGGAATTCTTTTGAGTACTGAATGATTGGAGCTGAATGGTGTCATCTTCTTCTCAGTTCCGAACCTATGCCTAAACAAACAGATGGCAGGGCATATGAAACGTTGTTGAATTAACACCCTATCTTGTCCAACAAGGAGCCAGGACCACCTTTATCTGGCTTTAAGCAAGAGAAACCACAAGTCCAAACCTTGTTCATAAGACTGACCGCACTCGTCGTACTCTAAATTTATTCTCTAAAAGAAATATTTTTCCATCCTGATCCGCAAGATTCTCTACATCCAGTTTTCCCCGCACCCGTTTATACTCTATAAGGGTGTTCATTTCTCTAGGCCTAAAGATCACATCAAAACTAATCTTGTTATTTAAACGTTTTAAATAAGTCTAATTAAAAAACTAACTGCAGAACCTTGTACTAATTTGCGAGACGAATCTAATAAGGGTAATTAAGCCGTGATTAGACGATAATTACTGTAGCATCACTGTACCGAAACATAGATTAATTAGGCGATTTGTCTCGCAAATTAGCTCACATCTGTAAAAGGTTTTGTAATTAAACTTATTTAAGACGCCTAAATAGTAAGATTAGTTTTGATGTGACCTCTAAGCCTAAATTACCGAACAGGCACTATATTCATCCTCTATCACAACTACGTAATATTTTATTCAACTATCTCCAACTACCATCTTGTTTCTCTCCCTCCTCTTTCTTTTTTTTTCTTTTTCTTTTTCTCCCTCTCTCTCCTGCTTCTCTCCTCCCCACACACGTAGCGCACGTTCGCCACAGCGTCAGATTCGGCGTGAACGGGAGTGAACTGCAAGATACCGATCCTTTTAGCGTTTGCCGCTGCAGAAAAAAAAAACGCTATATTGATACTGCATCATGGGTAGCGGCCGGCTTGCAGTCCACTGCGGACAGCCTAAAGGTTCAAACCCTCTTTCCTGTCTCTATACTACCCAATTGCAAAAGTCACGCTTCGAAATACAGGAGCCACTGACTGTTTCAAAAAGAAACACAGGAGCTACCAGCGTTCAGTTAGAACAATTGCGATCTCCATCAGTTTCTTACAACCATCCCTGAGGTTTGTAAGGCAGGAAGCGAACCACATCATAGTTCATACCAAGCGAGCTGATAAATATCACAAGCACCATTAGGTCCACCACAACATACACCGTCATTCTTGTGACCGTTAGTAACTAAGCAAACAATATCCAGAACTAGAGGGTGAGATTAATGAGTACCGATTCATCCACGACGATTCATAGAATGTGAGAAAATATCATGTTAGATGAATTCATACAATCTGCCATACAATTTCCTGAATGCAGAAGCTTACAACACGCTGCAACTACTACTCCAGCTAATGTCCAGAACTAGAGGGAGAGAATGAGTACCAATTCATCCACGACGATCAATAGAATGTGACAAAATATCATGTAGATGAATTCACACGATCTACTACCATACAATTTCCTGAATGCAGATGCTTACAACACGCTGCAACTACTAATACAGCTAAACTACTGGGACAGGCGGGCAAGCTTCACAGGTAAAAATCTTGAAGCCTGCACCCTTACTACCATGAAAAGGTACAACCTGTACACACCAAGAACAACCATAGAACTGTACATAATGGAACGATGGGATCATAAAGGCCATCATCAGTTCATTAAGTCTCATCTTCCTGATGAGACCAAGGACCTCTCCTGCGACCCCTGCCTGACCAACGGCTTTGAGGCAGCGGGAAGCTTCGGAGGCTCGGGAGCAATGACCTCCGCAGCAGCATCTCCACTTGGAACCAGTTCTGGCTTCTTGGTGTAGGTGAAATCCAGGTCTTTGTTTTCAGCTAAGGCCAGTAACTCTGATTCTTCCAGCCCCCTAGTTGGGGCGATGCTACATCTATCTGGTTTGTGCTTTGCAAGCGCATCCCTGAACTTCTTAATCTGCATAGAGAAGTTACCAATCCGATCAGTAACGAGCATATGGCAACTAGATAAACACTGAACTGAATTATTGCCAAAGGACAACCCTTCCGTTGTACAACACAGTATTGATGGAAACAGACGGTTTAGTTCAAGAAGAACAGTTGCCAAGATCAGGACGATCGCATGAATTTCCTAAAGGAATCTATAAAGCCTTCACTATTCTTTGCAATTTCAATCTGGTACAACAGGCTGTGACATCTGCTCGCAACTTGTATCTACATCTCAACACAAGTAATTCCCTATCTTCCAACTAAAGGTCAGCAAATAATTCCATTCCTTCCGACAATTCTAGTAGCTCCAAATGAGACCAAGAATTCAACAATGTCAAAGCATGTGCTGCTTTTACTATCTGGCCCACAGCCACATCTTTCAAAAGAGTTGGTGCATGATTTCCTTTCTTTGTTTCCCGACAATTCAAACAGTAAACATGAACTGTGGGCAACGAGTACAAGATTGGATCAGAATCTTACAGTTGCGTTAGTACAGCTGAAGCTGCAGAGCTTTCCCTCAGCTCCCCTGTAGAACCTGAAGAAGGGCAGGACATGGACATGAAGACTGTAGCACATTGACTTGTGCTCCTCATAGTTGACCTGCAAGAACACCACATCTGGGTTCTGCTCCGCAATCTGGCAAATCTGCACAAAGGAGATTAATTTTCTCAGAACACGCCAATCTTTTCAAGAGCACCCAATCAGAGGACGGTTAATATGTAAGGTGAATTTGATTTCTCTCCTATTCACACCTTGGGGTGAAGAGCACGGCAACCGCCGCAGCCGGGGGAGAAGAAGTCCACGATGACAAGCTTGTCGCCGGCGTTGGTCAACGAATCAACGAGGTCTTGGGCTGACTCAATCTCCCGCATGTTGGGCTGCAGCCCCTTCTCCCACCACCTCATGCCTTTCCCAATCGCAAGATTCATCTACGCGAAAACAATAAGCAGGTCATATTAGTACTCGAAATTACACCTTATTTTTTAGTTTTCTTTTCTATTTTTTTTTGAGGGCAAGTTTTCTTTTCTATTTAGAAACGCTAAAAGTAACAAAAAGTGGTCAAGCGGGCTAAATAATATAAGTATGAATTCAAAATTGGAAATGAAAACCAATAATTCTAAGCAAATGGATAGAAACTTAAAAAACAGTAATATATTTCTAAGGTGGAATATTAATTACTCAGCAAAAAAACTTAAATAGCACGGAACTGCACCAACAGGAAAAAGGTTGGCAGAAAACCTAAATTACTCCTCCCAAAAAGAAATCTATATTCACCTGCACCGGCGATGCCATGAGGCCCCGCGACGCCGGCCTCGATCTCCTGGGACCGACGGCCAGCCTCCCGCCGAGGAACGTGGTCTTCCTCCAGGACCCGCCGATCCGCACCGACGACGGCGCCATCCGCGCCGCCACGGCGCCCCTCCGCCGACCGAGGTTGCCGCAGGGCGAGACCACGCTCCCCTTCGCCACCGCCTGCGCCGCCGCCATGGTCTCGAAGAAGAGAGTTCCGAGGAGAGAGAGAGCACGCCGCTAGAGAGAGGAAAGGGAACACAGGAGAGAACGGAAGAGAAGGTTGGGGAAGCGGCGAAGGAAAGTAGCGCCTTTTAAAAAGGAGGCCCACGGATAAAAGCAAGCGCAAAGTGAAAAATCGCCGCCGCGTATTTTCCCCCTCCAGCCACGGTAATTATCCCCAGCTCCCACCCGTCAATTTATCAGAGACGTCGGATGGAGCTATCAGCGTTCGACGACGGCCACGTGGAGGGTATTGCGGTATTTCGCCGCTCGCTGCCGGTATGTATTTTCGGAACGGATATATTCTGGATATATTCTGGATAAGAATAATAAGCGGTTGTGGGGTTCACATGTCACGCGGAGGCCGTGGGAGAGGACTCGTGGTGTTGCCCCGGGGACTCGTGGCGGACGTGTTTTTGGTCAAGGATGAGCTGTGGGGCCCGGCTGACAGCGAAGTGGCGGTGCGCACATGGCCGACGAATTTCTTGGTGACGCTTCATCACATTTTAATTTGTTCTTCGTTTTATTCCATTTTCGAGGTGGCGACACCTATTTCCGTGCCTAACTATAAGCTTTGAATCATGAGTTGGTCGTACGTCAACCTCGCATTTAGACTAATCGCGGGGCAACTAACCCGTCAAACCTGTTCAATGTTTATTGGTTATTCTTAGTTTGTTTTAGCTTTTGTGAAACTGTTTTCGATGTTACAGAAGGACTAACATTTCTTTCTTCTTCTTTTTTTTTTTAACTTTCTGGTGCGGAAAATACACGTAACGTAACCGATACATGCCTAGTGCCTAACTAAATAAGCAGACGAGCCGTTGACGACGGCGTGTTTTTCCCCTTTTTAACCGTAATTATCCTCCTTGTTGACCCTATGTTTAGTTATCAGGTGTTGGTAAAAAAAATGTAGTATGCTGCTTTTGTTTCCAACGGCGTGAACTAGGCCAACACTATCTATAGCAAACTGTGGATAGATATGCTATCCGGTGAGTCTGCTCAGTAGCTCCTATTCATAGCAGCCAGTTTCGGATAAAAGGATGATGTATGTGGTGAGCGATTAACGCACTCACACAATTGCCACTCTATTGATAGCAAACGAGTCGCATGTATGGATTATATTGGTCGTCTATTTTAAGATCAAAATTAAAATGAGTAGACTGCAATTAATTGTGATGTCCCACACAATCCTTCTTTCCTATAATTGAGACCTGTTCCCAGCCAGATACAGTATCATCGCAGGCATCAGAAAACAACGCCTGGCTAACTAGTCACCACTTCATTTCACCGAAACGGAGACGCAATCCCTGGTTAGTCATATCATTTCAACGAACACTTCTGAAAATACTCCATTCCGAGCAATCTTTTTACCCACTCAGAAGTTCGACGCCGAGTGCAAGAGAACCAGTATTTCTTCAGTTCTCCCTTCAAGGTCACAAACAGAGGTTGTATGCTACTATGTACTACTACAAGTTTGGAAGACGTATGATGTCTTCCTTTCAAGATTTATAATGGGAAGAGCGGTAGCAGCTTTAGTTCAGCAGCCAGTTCAGGGGTAACTGATGTTACTACTGTTGTTATTTTTGCAAGTAGCTCATGTCAGAGGGCAGATCACGATGATGCGTACGTACATACAAACTATAGAAAAGAAATAGATGCAGGGATTTTTACATTCAGAGAACTGAACAACAGCAAAATTGTTTGTCAGACAACTACATAACTGGAAACGTTCAGCTTCTGTTCTACTACGAATGTGATTGATTTCAATTCCAAAAAGCTTTCAGATTACACACAGAACAGAACCTCTAAAACAATTGTACCTGGTTCAAATCTGAATCAGCTGCTCTTGGCCCTTCTTTCTGCTGATTTTGAATTTTTCTAGCTGGTGGTGATCTGTATACCATTGTGTTTCACATTGAACACCAGAAAACATTCCCAATAGATGGTGAAAGGAAACCAGTGACTTTGTTCCTTGGTCAACATCTGGTACCACTGTAATGCAATTAGCCGGTAACCTTCCGTCAAGAACCAATCAAACAAATATCAACCTATTGCAGTGTCCACCTACTCATCCAGCAGGTTGTAACTCTCTTGGAAGTCAAGGCCAATGCTCTGTAGTTTCTCCAGGAGCCAAGGCCGGGATTAGTGTAATCTTCCTATTATCTAAGAAAAATAAAATCCAGCAGGTAACTGAAGCAGATACCCACAACCTCTTTCTTGCCACTTTCCCATCCTACTGACCTATTAAATGGTTCAAAATCTTGAAATGAAAAAATGAAACCCATTCTAGGATGCTTTGTTAGCAGCAGGATTTCTGCCAAACTGTATGATCATCGGTTTGCCTTTGAACACATAGCCATGTACTAGATTCTGCAAATCATAAACAGGATAGTCTATGACTTATAGATTCAATAACAAAGAATCATGGAAATAGCGTGAATAAGTGCAATAAATTGTTTATAATTAAAGATGATGCATGTTGTTTCCAGATAATTAGTGTTATTTACTGAATTTTCCTTTTTAGCTTTGCTATAGCAACTTCGAAGAAAACTTGTCACTACCAATCATTTTGGAGCTGGAGCATTCAATTAGTTAAGTGCCTTGCTGTGCAGCATTAAATTAATGGATTGTGTTTACAGTCAGATCACTAACCAGTGCACGTTGTGCAAGATCAACTGTCGGAAATGTCACAAAGGCTTGGCCGCGCATCCGTCCTTCCTGGAACAAGATGAAAACATTTGAAGAAAAATAATAACATACTATCATGATAAGATAAATGGTGGCGGAAACAGGAACTCTTATGGCCTCAACTGACAGCATCTTTAAGATAATTTTGGACAACAAGAAACAATTAACACTGAGCAAATTCTTTTATGGCCTCGATTGACAGATTTCACAAACAAATTCAATTCCGATAATAATTGGTAAGGGCACGGAGTGAATGTATGCACATCTAACCTGCATCAACTTGATACTTAAACCAGATCTTGCAGCGTCCATGCTCTCGAAAAGAGACCCTGCAGAGAAGAGATGGAAAAAAGGAGGTTAGTGAACAAATCACAAAAATGATATAGTGAGTGGAGAAGGGCCTTGCTCCAATATTTATTTTTCTAAAAAAGAGAACAAATATAAATAGAGGGCACACTGGCTGCTCTTAGATACACAGCATTGCTTCATCCAAAGCCAGTACTTAAGCCACAACACATGCAAGTACAGTTTATTGGGTATCACATCTTTGTTCCAGCCTGGTTTGCACAATGTCACAGCATCTCTCTGTTCCATGAATACCTCAACAATATATGCATGTATGCACCTACATTGTGATTGACTAATAACGCTAACATATCCATCATGAAAAATAAAGCACGATGACAGTCTACAGAAAAGATTGCATCAGCATCAACCTGAGTTGCAAGTTGCAACATATGGTCGCATCTCAATCCAATTAATTATCCATCAATAAAACGATTGCAGGTAACTGAAGCAAGGCCCCCCAAAGAACCAGTCTGTAACAGTCTTACCAAAGACATAGTAGAAGTCATCATGAATGACATCCTTTGCCAAGTTTTTAATGTATAATACACTGGCAGGATTTCCTGGAGAGTAATTCTGCGAAAAGAAGATGTAATATTTGAAGTCTCCTTTGATGTTAGAAAGTGAAAAAGAATAACATAACCTAGTTATAATGTACTACTACTAGCAAAGGAAACGTTTGAAGTCTGATTTGATGGTCACAACGATAGTGAGTAATAACTAATAACACAACAGACTTATTGTGAAATACAGTAACTAACAATACTAGCTTCCTCTGTCTGATTCAAATATATGCCTAAATAATCTCTGACTTAATAATTGCTAATTTCTATCCCTCTCATAAAAACTGAGGTGCATTTTCCAATATGTAACGAATACTTTCTTCTTAATATAATGAAGAACAGCTCTCCTGCGTTTTCCAGACAAAAATGTAACGAATACAGTACAAAATGGTCATATTAGAACTTTCTTTATTCCAGCGCACAAGTCCGAAACAACCTACATTTAGAAACAGAGTATGACCAATAAAAGCCAACTACGAGAATCACCATTTTTCAACATTTTAGGTTCCTGTCATCAAGATGAACAGGATGAAAACAACTCATCAACTTACGATGGCGCACATTCATAATAATCACTGGACATTAAGCTACAGCATCACTGCCTTTAAAAAGGGACAATATGATGCAATTTTGTGCAAATGACATGGTAATCATCAGTACTTAGCAAACAAATTAATTTACCTTGAACATAGGAAGGGACATAATCTCCTCTGGTGGTAATTTATCTTTCTCGATTTCCTCAGTTGTAACAAAATGTTTTTCTTCGAGTTGTTCATGCGATAATGTCAATTCGTTGTCAGTCGTACTCTGGACAGGAGGTTCCTTATGTGTATGCTTAGGGGCAATTTTTATCTGGAAACAAACATTACATTAAAATTCAGAAAATGACGAGGCAATAATGTGTTATTAGTTACTAACAAATAAGAATACTCAACCTGAAGTACTGGGTTTTTCTTTTTTATCACTTGAAGCTCACTAGAAACTAATGAAGCAGGTTTCACCCCAACTGCCTCATGAGCAACACTTTTATCAACTGCAGGACCAACAATTGCTTCGTGCTTTGGCCGCTTGCTTTTACGTTTATCAACATCTTCCTGCAATAAAGAATGTGTATGAATGATCTGGCAACAGCATTACAAGGTGAAAACAAGAAAGGCCGAACTAGAACATACATCAGATGATTCCAATTCAGACTCGTCACTAGACAAATCAGCCGAACGAAGCTCCTCTGTTGTCAAAGGTTGCGGTGGTGGTGGTGGCTGAGGAGCAGGGACATGTGATGGCAGTGGTGGGGTAGGCAGTGCCATTCGAAACGGAGCTGGAAGATTCATCTTATTCATCAAATGCAAAACCTGTGACAAGAACAATGCATTGACCAATATGTATCTGATGTTTCTGAATAGTATACACACACGAAAAAAAAGGCACAAAAGCATGCCTTGCAAGTTGTAACTGTGGGGATGCATGTAGTGGAATGAAATCCTAATTAACCTGAGTGTAGAAGCGTGGAACAGCAATGAGGGCGTTAACAATATTTGTCAATATGTTTCCATCCGGCGGTGGATATGCATACCTACAAAACATGAAGGGCGCTCAGATCAAAATCAAGCAAGTGTGCGGGATCAAGAATGCCAACAATTTATTTGAAAGAAGAGCTGATGCAGAGGGCCTGTGGACCTAATCGGATAAGTTTGCAGCATTGCGGATCTATAGTTAGAGAAGTGTATTAATAAAGAATACAGTATTTGTAATTGACGCTAGCTTGGCATTGGTTACATCCAGAAAGACAATAACAGGAAATGGGACATAGATACAGTGTAGTTCACTGGCCTTCCCGAGTGAGGGACTATGTTAACTGAATTCCGATATGCCACATTCCGATATAGATAAGTGAACTCAGAACTTTCATGTATTCAAGCAGTATGTTGTCAATAAGCAGAGGCAATTTAGTTTTTTTTTTTTAATAAATTGGCCCGATATTCATTTCATTGAAGATCATTTCGTAATTAGCAACAAATTTTTTTGTGTAATGAGCATGCGCCATGCGATAGACTTAACCAGCAATTACATGAATAAAAAAAATACCAATTTGCAGACAGTAACTGAAACTCTTAATGATTAAACGAGTAAACAATGAGGATATAAGCTTGCAGGTCAGAATATATTAATCAAACTTACAAAATAGATAAGTGCCTTCACTGGAATATAGCAAGAAAATGTTTAACGATGAAGCAGAGTGGAACATACTCGAGGTGAGGCGGAAATGGATAGTCCACACCAAGCTTAGGTGCAATTGGTTCAGCACTCGATGAAGGATCCTTTTGATTTAGGGAACTAATCTTTGGCGTTTGGGGTGCCCCATGCAGTGATTGGTCCTGATTCTTCACATTTGCATTCTTTGCATTTGGCTGGTTCGCTCTCTCGACAATCAACACTTTCCCCAGGAACCTCAATCTGCAAAGCCATCCCTTAGCGAACAAGGCAATGCAGGACATATCAGGACAGGGTGCGATATTCACTCGCAACATTGACATGAGAAAATGTGTTGGATATATGCAGCAGATTCGGTATGCGGATAGCAGAAGTAATCTAACAGAGCATGTAGTTGACGAAGCTAACCTGTTCAACAGGGAATGTGCGTGATTGGCTGCCGCGTCATCCCTGAAATCTACAAAAGCACAATTCCTCAACCTGCATGTGTAGCAAAAGAGAAACTATCTTATCAACTAATTACAATGTTAATAATAAATATCACAGAGAGATATCGAATATATGGCAGAATTGGCCATTGCAACAGCATTATAGCAGCTAAACTAGCTAACTGACGGGATACAACAACTAATTCAGCATGTGAACATCAAATAGCGCACCACAAGGTAAGAGGCAAAGTGGGGGCGCGTACTTTCCACCGGCACAAGGGCGAACAGATGTGGCCCCATAGTGGGAGAAGAGGCGCGACAGCATCTCCTCCGTGATCGCCTCCGGGAGGTGCCGCACCAGCAGAGTGGCCCCCGCGGCGGGAGCAGACCCCAGCTGCTGCAGCTGCTGCGGCGGCGGCGGCGGCGGAGGTGCAGGGGCGGGAGTTAACGGCGCTGGAGGGAGCGTGGGCGGCGGCGGGAAGGACGCCATCAGTGGCTTCGCAACGGGTTTGGAGTAGGGTTTACCGAGGGCGGAGCCACTACAGTTGGTGCCAGTCTGGTTTTGAGCACCGGCGTTCACGGAAGAACCCCCTGGGAGGCCGGCGCTCTCTAGCGCCTTCGGTAGAGCAGCGGAAGGCTGGGCGGCGCCGCGTCGTGAGCGGTGGCGTGGATGCGGACACCGGAGGAGAGGCGCCGCGCTCTGGCCGGACCGAGGGAGGAAGAAGAATGACAAGTGTGGTGGGCTGGATGTATTGGGGTAATGGGCTTCAGTATTGATGATAAGTTGGAGGCCCGTAGATCAAAAAAATTAAGTTGGAGGCCCATACTAGCAACCTGGTCTGCATTTATTTGGGCTGAAGGATGGACCGATATATATGGCCTTTTGGACATTCAAATGGGCCTGTTAGCGACGTGTGTATCACGTGGTCAGCTTGGGCTAAGCCTTTTCCGAATGGAACAAATGGAACACTACTTTTTTTTTGAGGGAAACAAATGGAACACTACTGCATCATTTGGAAGATGTCTTGATTATTTTTTTCAGTGCTACAAAAATAAATGGGCTAGGCCCATGCTGCCCATGTACTATTTTCTTTTCTTTTCAGGTGCTACCTAAGCTTGCCCCTAAAAAAAAAAGTTGCTACCTAAGCTACAGTATCTTCAGTCAAAACTCGAAAATAGCTACAGCTGCGGTGGATTCGCCCAAGAAAAACAACGTATGTGGGGTCAGAGCATTTAACATGTCGCGGTCACGACGCGTAACATAGCCATCCGATCGTACTACAGCGATAGGTCGACGCGTACACGTCCCCAGAAAACCGTCATTTTCGTGTACGAGCCACACGCTGAAATGAATGAACGAACAAGGGGGGAAAAAGCCTGAGGCGCGATCCACAAAATGTCAGCGAAAAGAAACGCGCATTTTTCAGATACCGTGGCGCGATCAACAAAAAGCGCGCCAGCTAATTAAATAACCGCGTGGACTAAACGATCGGGGAGTATTGAATGAGCATCATCAGATCACCGCGCCAGTGCCGGGGCCTACCACCGTCTACTAGTAGTATGTCGGTGAATCGGAGTTCTACGTTCAACAGAAAAGGTAGCCCCCCCCAAACACCCCCCCCCCCCCCCCCCACACCCCAGCGGAACGTGTCTGCAGTCATCGTCTGAAACGCAGCCGTACGTGTGCCGTCCGTTACAGGTGGAGAGGCCGATGCCGCCAGGAGCCAGGACCCTGCGGGCGTAGTCCAGTGATTCGCGCCCCAGATGATGAGGTTTCCAGCTCGCAAGCGCTTGACGAGCTGGCTACCATGGCAATGCACGGCTCCGCGTTCCGACCACTACGTACGGCGAGTGCGTCGTGCGTCGTGCAACGGCGACGAAATGCATGACAGCTTGCCCGGACGCGCGCGCGCGGAAACGGAACCGTGTGGGAGGGTCATCGATCGATCACGTCAGCTGGCGCGCACCGAGCGATCGAGCGAGAATTGTGCGTGGGGGCGGTCGAGATGAACCGAGCGCTGCCGGCCGGCCGGCCACAACGTGGACATTCTATCTCCGATGGCCGGGCGCACATGGTCTACTAACGCTTTGGGCTCCCTGGCCTTCATGATAACGTTGCCGTTCCCTTCCTTTTTCCTGTGTTGATCGGCTGTCCAACCGTACGCTGTTTGACGACGCTCTGGGTAAACCTCTCGTTGGACCCGGCACTACTACGGTTTTGTCAAATGCGCGATTAAGTTGCACTGTTTGAAGCATGCTCGGCCCTCTTCCTTTTGGACGTTAACATTCGAGCGATATAATTAATTACCGAACGGAAGAACACCGTTTGAGAATTGTCTTCTCCACGAACGGGAAAGCCCACGTACTATACGGCGAGTAAACTAGTGCGGCCGCCCGGCCCAATTCGGGGAACCGCTACGTACTGAGCACCGAGCAAGAAGAACTCGTCAACGACGTCGCAGCAAAGGAGCAACCCTTTGCGTGCACAGCTCTCTTTATCCGCCGCGCGCAGCCATGGTTATCACCACAAACATGCTCGACCGCGCGGTCCGGCCATGGTTATCCCCCTAAATCTTAAACTAATCGATCCTTAATCCGTCACTCATGCTCCCACTTAAGGAAAAACGCATAAACTAAGTAACGAACTGTCTGGAGCGCGAGCATGTCATCACCGAGATAGTCATAAACAAAGGGCTTGTCTAGCTGCCACCCGGGTATTTGTCAGATTACCAACACCCGAGCAATTCAAAACAACAAAACACCCGGTTGACATGAACTTAAGATTCGGGTATTTCAGGTGTCCTCAGCACCCGAATTTTGAAACCTTTGATCTGCATCAGATGGCAGTAATATTTTTGGACTACAAACACTATCAAAAATCGAAATTTTAATTTGCAGTCAAAGCAAATAATCATATTTGACACCAGAAATTCAAATAGTCTGATATTGACAAAACAAATCGCCCACATTATTTTTAAGAAACGCTGCAACATGAACTACAGAATTATTTTAACAATGGGGCCAGATTGAAACAAAGTTTTCGATACCAAATGAATTTTTTTCAACTTGCAACAACATTTTGTAGCAACAGAATCCTCTCGGAAAATAACTTCTTTCATCATCAATTGAAAGTTGTTCACCAACATTAACATAACTAAAGCAGACAAAGTTTGAAAGCAACATAAGATAACTAAGCTGCAGTCTGGTCCAGTCTGTAGAGGAAGCACCACCGGGCTAACTGAAACTCAGGCATCTGCAGGGTAATCATCACCTCCATGCTGATCAACCTCTGAAGCTTGAATAGCATGGCACTTGTTGGGAACCAGCTTAGAGTGTAAGCACTGACCAAAGATTTTTGTGGTCCAGCCACAACACCTAGATAGTCAGCAACCATACTGCTACATCCTGCTTTAGTGGGTAAGGAGTGCTCTTCGCTGAATTTTCTCTTTCTCGTATAGGTCCCCAAATCCTGCAGCTCCAGAGGATCCACCTATAGCAGATCCAGATGCTGCTCAAGACATCCAACAATGAATAAATTTAGATATTTCGATGTGTCATCACTATGATTGCAAATAAACTTATAATTGATATAGCAAATCTTAATATTTTAAATATGGAATACAAACTAACAGATTATAAGAACATCTCAAGCCCACAGATTAATTATATAGATAGCAAAACAACTAAATTATGGGAACCAATAATGTACACCACCACATAGTACAATTTACAATATACTCAACACTGTAAATTCAAACAGTGGCAACTGTATATTTCATTAATATAATGCTGACTTTTTTTGTTGCAGATGAATCAAGGTCCATACACCAGTTATTGCTTGGTGGCATTTCAAACAGTGTAATTTACTCATAACACTGTAACATTCAAAGGCACGCAGTCATATATGATACATTTCAACTAACAGGGTAATTTCAATTTCATAAAGAAGGTTCCTAGCTATGAGGAGACTGTATGAGCTACCAAGAATGATCCTGAAGCAACTAATTCAGCAAGCAATTCAGAATAATATACTGAGGTTTATGTCAGAGAGAGAGAGAGAGAGAGAGAGAGAGAGAGAGAGAGAGAGAGAGAGAGAGAGTAGGAGAGAAGCCAAAACAGAAAACACTAAAGACACATAAAAAAACATTTCATAAACATGAACTAAAACTGCGGCTTATGTCATCATGCAATATTGACTTACAAAGGGATTATGGGGCATCTCTCAAGCAATCCCACAAACCCAGAAAATCAAAGTTTCAAAGAATTATTCTAGTCTACAGATTTACAAAGGGAAATAAGGGGCATCGTCCAATCACAAAATACAAGAAATTCGAAGTTTCAAATGTTTATTATGGATTACTGAATTACAAAGTGGTTTGGGGCCATCATCCAATACAACAAAGGCCAAATTTCAAACTAAAATCCTCACATACAGTTTAAAAGCACAGTACGTACGGTTAAAAGATAGTTGTAAGTTAGGTGTGTGAGAACTGTACTTAGGACATTATCACTAACTCTCTTACATAATACACAAAGTGATCACAAATTAGTATATATAATATATGCTTAGAAACGAATATTTCAGACACTGATTATTAGCAACAGTAAGCAGGAGTATGCAACAAAAATATTTTAGGGCCTGATACTATATTCAAACACAGATATTCAAAAAATCAAAGATTTATTAGGGAATACAAATTTACAAAGGGATTATGGGGGCACTCTAGCATTCAAAAAAAAAGAGATAAACAAAATTTCAGATATTTATTATGGTATACAGATTTACATAGGAAATGACTGGCATCATCCAATCACGAAATGCAAAAATTTCAAAGTTTCAAATATTTATTATGGAATACAAAATTACAAAGAGGTTTGGGGCATTCATCCAATGCAATAGATGCCATATTTCAACCAAAAGCCTAACTTACAGCTTAAAAACAAATGACTTCCAGTTAAATTAAAGGTGTAAATTATGTACATGGAAACTGTACTAATATCATCATCAATTACTGTGTTAGCAAAAGTAACAAATTATGAACAGTAACAAATTTGAAGAAAGGAAAAAATTAATCTCACATCTTCAACGCAGCCAACATTGTCACGAAAACATCAGTGTTCCTCAGATTGTTTACAGACCAAACCAACAAAGTCTGAGGGCCTTGAACAATACCCAAATTTTCGGTAGCAATCCTGGAGGCGCGGGTTGATTTCAGCGTGAAGTTATAAACCAACTTGTTGTCAGGCTTCTTCCTCGAAGGCCCTCCTGAAGAACCACCTTGTTACGATGAAGCAACTTTTTCAGACATCCTGTACAAAAATAACAGTGAAAACTTATCCAAATACAAAGGTTTTGAGACCTGGCCCAATACCAAGATAACAAAATTGCAGACCAAAAATATTACAATATTTTTTAAGAATACATGTTTCATTTCATCTCTAGCTGCGAAGATCCTATAATGGCAAAAAAAAAAAAACCAAAAAAAAAAACTCAGATATATTCATGTACTTGAAAATTTTGATAAGTAGCTACAAAAAACTCAAAAAAAGCAATCAACAATTTATGGAATACAGAATTACAAAGGAGATTAGGGGCATGGGCCAATCCCACATAGGGGATAAAATTAAAACTAATTAAAATGATCACATACAGTTGGAAAACATTGAATTTACAGTTACGACGTAGGTGTAATTGTAGTGATTAATAACTGTACTTAGAATATTTTCAAAAACTTTCTTACAAAATAGAGCGCATCTTAGAACTGATCATTTCAGACATTGTCAACATGTTTGGATTGAACATTTCAGTCATTAATAATTAGCAAGGGAAAAATATAGTGGTTGGAAAGGCATAGTTGCATCACCTCTTCAATGAAGCCAACATTGCCAGGAAAACTTCATTGGTCTTCAGAGTCTTTAGAGACCAAACCATCAAGCATTGAGGACCTTCAGCAATTCCAAGGTTCTCAGCAGCAGTCCTCGTGATATGAGATGTTACAACCTTGCTGGTGTAAGGAGCAACACTGAGATCAGGCTTATTCTTCCTCAAAGGCCCTCCAGAAGAACCACCTGCGAGCGATGCAGCAGAACCTTTTCCAGACATCCTGCCAAAAAAATGAGACAACGAAAAGTAAGAGAAATAAAAAACCGAAAAAAAGCTTACCAGTGGTACTGCTAAAAACAAACTGCAACTGAATCAAAAACTTTTAGCATGCATCATCCGTAAAGACAAAAAGCAAAATTTCACACTAAATAACATTGACTTACAGTTGAAAAGAACATTATTTACATATAACCGATAGGTGTAACTTATTAATGTAAGAAATGTAAATGGAACATCACACTAAGTTCGGCAAATAATGAATCATGTAGAAGCTAACTAGTTCAGCAAATAATTTTATGGTCCAAACAACAGATCTACTAGTAGTACTAACTGAAACAAAAAAAAAAAGAATGTTCATAATAGCAGATAATTTTTTATGTATAACAAATTTACAAAGGATTCTTTACACCTGATGCTATCTAAAAAAGCAACCAATGCAAAGTTTCAATGATTTGTTATGGGATACAGAACTACGAAATTATCAAGGTGCCTCCTACCTACTTCTAATTAAGACAGAAGAAACAAAACAAATTTCAAAAATTATTTATGTCCTACAACTTTACAAAGAGAATTTGGGACTTAACCAATCACCAAAAAAAAAAAAATCAAAGGTTCAAAAGATTATTATGGAACACAACTATTCAAAGTGGTTTGAGGGACTCAAAAAAATAAAGGATAAATGCGACAACTGTACGTCGAACATGGCACCAAATTAAGCTAAGAATCAAGCCTCTAGATGCTTATTGTAACAAAAATAACAGACCTAACTAATCAGTTAATAACAAATGAATCTTAAAAATATATTATGATGAGGAGGAATGAATCAAGTTACCTGATGAGGTAGGAGGCAAGGAAAACTTCTGAATAAATTAGGAATCAACTAAATCCTGCAATTCCATACCATACATGACATTAGGGCTAAGGAAAAAGCCAGCAGATATGAACCATTAATAACGACAAAAGGAACTATATACCAGACCAGGCCCAAATCAGATTGACAGATGTAACTGAGGGCATAATTGAGAAAAGAGAAAAAAAAAAAAGATCAAATCGTCACATACAGATACAGTTACAAAGAACAGTATGCACCTAAATGTTCTTATGCATTGGCGTAATTTTAAATTTATATTCAAATGCTTCACTCTGCTTTTGGATTTGTTAATGTGATAACATGCTTATCCACACTGGGCCAAGGATATTTATATTCAAAACTTTTATTATGTTCTGGAGATTTAAAGGGTCTTTTTTTTATTCTTGTGCTGCAGGTCTGTAGAGTGCTCGGCAAGCTCGTGCACTCTCTAGCCAGCACACTGGGCATTTATATTGAAGATTCAGATGTGAATTCCATATCTAGTTGGTAAGGATAAAATATTTAGACGTACATAAATGTCGAACCAATAAAACACAACTGAAGCATAACAATAAAATTCCAAAGATTTATAATAGTTAACAAATAGACAGAGGGTTTAGGGACCCAATCCAATGCCACAAGGTCAGAGACCAAACAAACTCAAATACTCATAAACAAATTTCAAGTCCTACAGCAACAAAGCAACAGAAATTTCAAAGATTTATTATAGTTAACAGATTAATAGAGGGTTTAGGGGCCCGATCCAATCACACAGAAGCAAAGGAACAAAAAAAAGACAAAGGGTTATTATGGAGCAAAAATATTCAAAGGGTTTGGGTCACTGATCGAACCCCACAAAGCCATATTTACAAACCGTCAAATATTGAGTACAGTATACTTACACAATTCTTACACCTAAAAGTAGCATGTAACTGTGGAGGAAAAAACTGTACATGTGTGCAATTTACAATCTGGACATTCAATATCGGAGAGCATATAAGTACTGGAACATAAACTATTGAACCAGGCATGCATTTCCTAATTACATCTCAGTATTGCTTACATGGACTGTCTGATTCTAACTGATGCTACACTAGCATCACACATATTGTACATAATGCAAAAAAAAAATCGATTTAAAAAGCAATACACTTCAATAACATGAAGGTTTGGCCTATAAGATCAATATAACTAAGTCATCAGCTAGATCAATATTATGGTGGATTTAACATAAGAAATATGAAAGACTTTAGCACATCAAAGGTCGTTTTAAATTCAAGAGCATGAAGGTGTCGAAGAAACCTAGAACGCATGAAACTGAACTCAATAGCATGTAAGTGTTCATGAACTGAACCAAATGAATACTGGTTGCATTGAAATAGCATCAGAATGATGAAGCAGAACCATCAAAAGCATGCAACTGTACACCACAAAAACAAGGCAGAATAGGAGAAAACATGAATCGAAATCACTACCAGCACCAACTAAATACTTTGAGGGGAAACAGACAGAACAGGGATGCGGAGCATCTGGTTCTCGACAGGAATGATGGTCACATTGAAATCAAATAGGATCCGATCAATACGACAGCCTGATCAGGACAAATCTCACTGCTAGGGTGATGAGAGATAACAACAAATCAAGCGTAGCACAACCTATCATTCATACTACCGCACTTGTGCATGAAGAAATTGGGGGAAGCGGAGTCGAACTGAACGACCTAATGATCGAAATCCAACCAAAATGGGGCGAACACATCAGCAAAATCAAGGGGAGTACCAACTATTCCTACTACCGCATCTTTTGCATGAAGAAATTGGGAGAAATCGAGTGACTGAACGACCTAATGAACCAAATCCAACCAAAATGCGACGAGGGCATCAGCAACCTCATTAAACAGCTCGAACCACATGTCAACATCAAATCAATAGCAGTAAGAAGGGGATGGGGACGAACCCTAGCGACAGGGAATACATCAAAACATGAGACCAGAGATCCCTATACCTTCTGCAGCAGCGTACAAATCCTAAGAAGAAATGGGGGGAAATCCACTCGAATCGCATGACCTAACGGTTCAAATCCAACAAAACTGCAGCGAAAGCATAAGCAACATCCAATCGACAACTAGAATCACGGGATCAAATGCGAACAGAAGCAGATCGAGAGGGGAAAAAGGGGAAGGAGGACGAACCCTAGCACAACCTACCATTCATACAGTGCAGGAGGAAGCGGGGAGACCAAATGGAGCGGACGAAATGATTTCTCCCGAGACGCAGCCGGGTCAACAAGCAGACGCTAACGACATCAGCACATATCGCAAAGCAGATCAAACGGACACAAATTCGGGTGACAGAGCAGGAAATAATGCCCGGGTGGATTTTAGCAATCCCCTAAACAAACACAGTTTTGCGGGCCTAAACCCGCACGCTTTATGTACGGATTTTTTCCGGTTTGAAAACATCTCGCCGTTGCTTGTGAAACTCTCTCAAAAACCTCTGCAATTTCCAACGTGTTCTAATGGCCGCGCGCGGAACCGAGGAGCAGCTGTGCGTGTAGCCACTGTTGGCCACGGCGCCAAGGGAAAGGAATGATGTCGCCGTCGCGCGCTCGGATCGAGTTCCCAAGTGGCACACTCAACGGAGGCACACCTGGCAGCTCCGCGACGCAACCAGACGGCCCGGATTCTTGGACCGGGCTTGGAAAAAGCAGGAAGAAATCAAACCCGGATGGAGAGATCTCGCTGATGATCGATGTGATGATGATTAGCTTCGCGTCGACAGCGTCACCAATGACAGCTACTTCTGCTGACCACGGACGGACTCGTGGCACGTGTGAGTGGTGCGAGTTCGAGAGGGCAAACTACTCCTTGAGATCACATTTATTGGACTCGTTGACATCGCGGACACGATCAGCGCTCGAACACTGTTCGCGGATCGAGAAATTCGAGAGGGCGAGGTTGAAGTGGCGAAACGGCAAACATCCTTCGAATGTCGCCAAATGGTCTGTCTTGTTCTAGCTCGCGCACATTTATGGCGTTCCAAGCCTCCAAACTCTCGCGCGTCCTGCTGACGAACTAGAAACACGAGATTTTTTGCGAGGCTCTGGTGGCGAAACATACGTACCCGGCCCAGCGGCTGAGATCGAACCGCGCGTACGTACGTCTGAGCGGAGGGTCCGTAGAGGCGTAGACGTGACGGATTGGGCACTGCTGGTACGGGTTTTCTCCAAGTGCGCAGTTGAGATGCAGGTGCTACAGGGAGACCAGCTAGCTAGCTAGGTAGCCTCCTCTTTTCAGTCCTCTCGCCCGCGGGCGGACACGCACGTCGATCAGTTGCTTTCATGGCGTTCCACTTGGTCGCAAGAAAAAACTAGAGCCGGACATGACACGAGACCTTAAAGCCAGTACTAAAATGTTGTGTCGCCTGTTTGCTTACTGTCGTTCGCACGAGCAAAGTATCGCCTTGACTAGGTTCTTGTTCACTTGCGGTGAGAGAGACGCGACCGCACCAACCGCTGGAAAAACAGGGCGCCGTGATCTGGAGAGAGAGAGAGAGAGAGAGAGAGAGAGAGAGAGAGAGAGAGAGAGAGAGAGAGAGAGAGAGAGAGAGAGAGGTCGGTTGCGAAAATGCGAAGCCTCCGGTTACCAAACCTTATCTGCTCCTCGGTACGTCGTGCTACAGTTGAAGTCGGTATTCTTCGTGGACTTCGTACGTACGAGTATATGGCAATCGGCGTACCACGGAGGACGGGCGCCGGAGAGATGATGCCTTGGGGAGTAGATAGATGGTTAGGTTCGTTTTGCCCACTCCTTTGTACATGTTCACACATCTAATGGACGCTACGTACGGGTACGGCTGGGCTGGTGGACCAGTGAAATGATGCCTCGTCGTAATGCCGGCAGAAAAGGTACGTACCATGAGGGATGAGGCGGTGCAAATGCGGCACGTGAACAATGCAGGCAGCGTGCGTGCATGAAGAGCGAAGGAGCGTGCCATGCACGGCGGTGAAGCTAGCTTAAGCTTTTTGGTCGTCGGTGCGCGCGGCCCGTTTGGACTGTGCGCAGTGCGATATGCATGATTCTCCAGGCATGTGCAGTGGGCAAGTGTGAAGAGGTCTCTTCTCAGCACTGTGGTATATATGCCATATTCCTTCTCCTCCTGGAAATGGGTACTGATACCTATCAATGGGTACTGATACCTATCAGGGCACATTCATCACAGGCAAGCTGTGTGATTAGCAACATCGGGCGCTGAGAGCACTAGCAGAGTAGTGAACTTTGCTGCATTAGCTCCACAAAAGACCTGGGTATCATTTGATCCACAGATGGATTCGTTAGCTAAGGTCATTGATCGGCAGCAACGAAATGCTTGGAGTGGCAGAAACGGTGCGAATTGTGGTTCATGAGCACGCGAGGGGAGGTTTTCTCATCTAGAACGATGGACTTGTGTGAGTCCCGCCCCTGTGCACAATTTGCGGTTCATTTTTTCTTTCTTGGACAACAAGACGGCAAGACCGAACCTCCCAGCCAATGTGGAGATCGATTGGCCAGCGGCAGCAACGACATATCTCCCCCGCCCAAGCGCGTACGACGTCGCCGGCGAGAGGGCAGTGTGGGCGGCCTAGCTCGGTGGATTAAACTGGCCGTCATCACGTGCAATGACGCCATATATGGCCGGCCTGGAACCACCCAGAACGGTGAGGCTGGAAGAGTGACGGTCGTTTCTCTAACGAAACGTATAGTGTTACAACCCATAATTGTGTTGCTTTTACGCGTTGTTTCTGTATTTGAAGCAAGGCCTTGAGTTTCAAGCTGCGTGTAGTGTGAGTATCGCGGGGTCAAACATGGACAGAAATGTCCCGTCCCTATCCAAAGCTACGTATTTTTAATTCCTAGCTGATGATGAATTCACTTCTTGGTAAATTCACAGTATATATACTGATTAAATGACAAGATCATGAAGTTTATATCAACCAGTGTTGACGTGTCTGAATCTATTTTGGGAGTAAGCATTAATTTGTCGTGATGAGGCACGACTTCACTTATACTACTGCTGAATGGTGCCTATACTGTACATACAAAGGTTTAACTTTTAAAAAAAGTGCAAAGGTTTTCGTTTCATTAGATTTTACATCCGGACGCTTTCACCCCTCCAATAGAGCAAAGCTACCAGAACTATGATCCGTAAAATAAAAGCTACACCACACCAAAAAAACGAGATCCAAATCAAGTGGACAGTGACAGTGCGTGTGCTAAGCCCTGGTTGTCAAAGAGGATTTGAAGCTTTACGAAAAAGGCAGCGTTGGATACCTTTCGAAAAAGTATATCTTGGACGTCCGGCCCATCATCAGCCGGCCACCGGATGGAGATACCTCTGTTTTCTAGAAAAAGTACTGCTTGTTAAATTTTTCCCTAGCTTGCTCAAAGAGTAAAATGTTAACAAAATCGCACACAGGTGTCGAGAATGTGGAGGCACCAAGTGTAGCCGCCACTTGTAGGCTCCGGCGGAGTGCACACCTGTTTTCTAGAAGCGCACGCGTGTCGCCTCTATCGTTGGAGAAGAAGAGGAGGAACGGAGAAACGGCCACGACGGACGGAGGGAGAGCGCGCGCCGCATGAATTGTGCAGACATGCCGCGGACACCTCGCCTTGTGAATTGTGATGCGCGTGAGCCGGGCGCCTGTGCTGCAGGGGCACACGTTACGGACTAGGCTGGGGAGCCGTACGTCAGTGCCGAAATGGCACCTGTTCGAAGGCACTGAATATGCAGAAGAGTTTTCTCGGCCAATGCTTTTGCTCCCTCGCAGTTGGTCACCGGTCGGCACTCACCAGGTGGACCTTGGCGCGCGCACGACTGCGATTCACGAGCTGATAAACAATGAACTCGGGACCCCGTCCTGATGCCGTGTGAATATACTAGTACCACGATCAGTCACCGGCCAATTAACCTCCCATGTCGCGCCGGTCAGGAATCCTGTGGTGCGGTGCGGTGCGGTGCGGCCTCTGGCCGGATAGTTAGCGGTCACGTCCGCGGCCCTTGCCGGGCCCTCGTCGCATCCAATCTTAATTTACGATGCCAAAAAGAAAAGCGTGTAAAGAACATTATCTGTTTCCTGGAGGTGAAAGAGGTACAGGGAAGCTAATTAAACAATAGCCAAAGCGGAGGACGTCGACCGCCATTGGCCCGGCCGCTTGATCGATCGCCTCCAAAACCCGCGCCCTAATCACCCGACTGAAAGCAACCTGCAGGCCCGGACAGCGGCGCCGGGTTAATTAAACCGGATTATTTGCCGCGAGGAGGAATAATTAACGCGCGCTGCTGGCTAGCGTGGCAGGCAACATGCGGCCCCTGTTGATCCCCCGCAGAGAGAACAAATTAGCGCGCGCTATAGACTACCACGAGCGGTACGAATCCACCCTCTCTTTTTTTGTTAATAGAGCCCGCCGCAGTACAAGACGGGCGCGTTGTTATGGATCGGCAAATGATGGGGGAGCACGGAGCAGTAGTACTAGTATAAAGTTGTGACGTCACGCGGTGCGACTTGGACAGTCGAGCCAATCCAATCTTCCACGCCAGATGAGAGGAGGACTCGGCTGATGATGGAGCGAGCATGCATGACTTGTTTTGGTGTCACGACGCCCGCCCCCTACGGCTCGCCAATTTTTTAGCTGCTTCTTTTTTCCCCTACTAGGGAGGGAATACAGAATATCCGCGCTAACTCCTGCTTGCGATAACGCTAATTATTTTTGTATTTTTATTTCGCGTATGTGTGGGCGAGCGAATCTCGCCGATCCTTCCATTCCGTCCCTGTCAGTTCCTAATCCCGGCTCCCACCGGGTTTCGTTGCACGAAGCGAGCGCGTGGAAATGGCGCGGCCGGAAACCCCGGCGCCCCCCGACCGCGGCGCGCCACAAGCCCCCCTGTTGCGTCGAATGCAGAGCAAGCCACGCGACGCCACGCGATCTCGATAACGCATCCTCCTCGTTTCGCTGCTGCGCGTAGCACAAGCCAAAACCTGCGCGGAATGAGCAGCGTGCAGCAGCGACGCCTTTTCCGTCGCCCGGGCGCGCGGGCTGCGGCCGGCCGTCCGCGTCGGCGCGCGCGCGTGCTAGCTCGACAAGTTTTATCCGCCGTCGAGACTGAGAGGCGGTTGGTTGGGTCGGTTCGGTTGGGATGGATGTGGTGCGGTCGTTGCGGTTTCCGTTGCCCGTCTCGTCTCGTCCGCTGCCTTTTTGCGCGCGCGTGGAGACGTGAGAGAGGAGGAGGAGAATGCTGAGGTTTCATCAGGAACAAGATAAGGCTGGCGGCTGCAGACTGCTGCTGCTTTGCGGCGTCCTACGTCGGCGCTCGCCTAGCCATTCCTCCAACTGGGCGCGATGAGGACGACGCGACGTCGCCTCGAAAATAATTGGCCGGATTCGGATCGCAACAGAGAGAAAGAGAGACCCATCTATGGCGTCGCGTGCGACGCCAACGTACGCGACGACCGGGACGGGCCCGTCGCTCGAACGATGATCCGTCCATGGCCCGACCACCCGTCGCATCGCGCCATGGGTCCTCATGGGTAGGTTAGTTGGTCGCCGCTAGATTTGATATCGGAAGAAATCAGTTCTCTCGGCGGCTTCGTTCCGTTCAAGCTGCTCTTGCAGTGCAAAAGAAGTAGCGAAGAAATGAGCGGCCGTGCGGCAGAGTTGACAAGCCGAAAGCGGTACAGAAGTGTGAGCCGAAAAAGGTTAACCGAAGCATCAATTCACATAATGGCAGTGTCTAGCTCGAGTGAGCAATCAATGGGGACAAGATGTAGTAGTACATCCAAAGCTAGCTGGCTGGCTCATCCATGAACCGCCCAATTTAAATCACCAATTCAACAAGTCCTGCTCATGCAGAGCAGGTGCAGCCCCCCTAATCTATCTACACACATTCAGTAATCAATCCTATCATCAAGCTAACTTCTAAAGACACAATCAGGAGTAGTAGTACTATGTACACACAGAGACATGGAACCTAGGACGGGGGAATTAATTAACAAGCAGGCCCTAATCCCGTGGCGGTCTGGACGGGATAATAATCTAGTCAGACCCGATCGAGGTCAGGATGAAGCCTGCGCGCGCTGCGGAGGTGATGACGCTCGCCGCGTCAGCGAAGTGTCACCAACCCGAGCATGGAGCACCCGGATAATAATCAATCAAATCAAGCAATTAATCAACCAACCGGCCGGCCGGAACCCGAATCCCGCGAGGTGGGCGGGCGGGCGGCCCCCGGTCTCCCAGGCCGATCAGTACTTCCAGATGTCGGCGAGGTTGAGGACGGAGTCGTCGAGCTCCGGCAGGAACTGGTGGTGCGACGTCGCCGCCGACGAGATCTCCGCGTAGCCGCCGCCGGCGGCGTTCGGGTCCGAGCTGAGGCCGGTCTCGCGGGACGGGCTGAGCACCGACGTGGTCTGCCCCGACGCCACCTGCTCCGCCTTGCAGTACCGCCGGATCGCCGTCGACGGGAGGTCGTCGGAGTTCACCGCCGGCAGCGAGAAGTACGGGTTCGTGTAGAACATCGATGGCTGCTGCTGCTGGTGGTGGTGCTGGTACTGCTCCTCCGTCTTGACCGGCAGGTAGCTCATGCGCGGCGCGGCGCCGTGGCCGGAGGTGGACGCGAGGCCCTTGAAGTCGATCACCTCGTCGACGTCGCCGCCGAAGGTCGGGTCCATGAGCGGCGGCAGCTCGGCGGCGTCGAGGAAGTCGCTGAGGAACCCCAGCGAGCCGACGCGCTCGAGCTCCGCGCCGGCCGCCGCCATTGGCTCGGTCCTCGCCGCCAGCTCCTTGTTGAACACCTTGCACACGGCCCACTCGTCCTGCACGCGTCGAGAAAGGAAGCGGGATTTAGCTCGTCGTCCCAGAAGTGAACAGAAGGAAGATTTCAAAGCCGGAGGAAATTAAAGTAAACGACGCGACAAGGAGACGGCGACCGGACCTTGGCGGAGCGCGGGAGCGGGTGCGGCAGCTTGCCCTCGAGGCGGAACTCGTGCATGACCCATCCGGTCTTCTCGCCGCGCGGGGCGCGGCCGCGGTAGAAGACGAGCGTCTTCTTCATGCCGACGAGGACGCCGCAGCCCTTGAAGATCTCCTTGTCCTTGCCGGTGGCCTTCCAGTACCCGCTCTCCGTGGCGCGGTTCGTCCTCGTCCCGGTCGGGTACTTGCGATCCTTGTGGCAGAAGAAGTACCACTCCTTCTCCCCCATCTTGGCCTTGGCTGCAGGAAAAAATTCAAACCACACGGAAACTCAAATCAGGCCGAGATTTTTCAGAGAGTATTACACACGGAATTAAAAGAGCGGCCTTTTTTTTTCTGCGGATATCATGGATACTAGCTAGCAGGAGTAGTACCAACCAGGCAGGTCCCAAGGCTCGCACTTGTTGAGGTCGACCTCGCCGATGACGCCGGAGGTGAAGAGGCGGTTGAGGGCCTTGAGCGTGAGGTAGTGCGTGATGATCTCCTCGTCGGTGGGGTGGAACCGGAACCCCGGCGGCAGCTCGAGCTGCCCGGCGGCCTGGTCCTCCACCTCCGCCTGGTTGATCACGGACACCTCAGACATCTCCTCCGATCGATGGACCCAACACCAGTCTCCCTTCCTTTCCTTGCTTCAACACCAAGCTTCGCAAGAGGACGCGGAAATGGCAGCCTCAAAGAGAGACGAGAGAGGGAGAGGCGTGTGTGAAAGAGAGAGCTGGGTTGAGAAAGATGGGGAGGGGGGCTCAGAATGGAGGAGCGGGAAGGGAGGGGAGCTCCTTATATAGGGCTTCCGCGCGGTGGCGGGCGCGGACTGGCAGGGACAGAGCAGAGCCGTGCGGAGGCGGCTTGCAGGTGACGGCTCCCGTCCGGCCGGGACCGGCCGCGTCGGGCCGGGTTCACGTCCTCCTCTCCCACTCGTTACCGCGAGCGGCTGTGGCGCCCAAGCAACTCCAAATTACCTGTCCTAATCCTAATGGACTCGCCTTAATCCTATTCCCACTGCCCCTCCGCCGGCCTGCTGCGCGCCCGTGGAATATTCCTCCGCTCGTCCGTTCACAGCCAACGCGGCCACGATGCGGAGGAAACGAGTAGAGGTGTTTCTCCTCATAAAAAAAATGCTCTTCATATTATTTCTCTGACCTTTGAAAACGAGTGGGGCACAAGGCAAAAAACAAAGCCTTATTTCCCGGGTTACCCCCTCCCCCTGCAGTGCAGCGAGAAGAATTCAATTCACCATTGTGCCGGCAAATGAAATGAGAATTACCATGGCAACCGGGCTGCGACTCTCGTCCCTGTTCCCCGCCTCTTTTGGGAAGCTATTTGTTCGCCGTCAGCAAGGAGAGCGAGCGAGCGTGACGCCGCGCCGGCGACGGCGACAATTTTGTGCAAAGATACCACAGGGCTTTTGACCTGTGTATGGGGCGCGTCCGAGCCAAAAGCGTCGAAAAATCTGAGTTTCCGGGCAGTTTCCCCTTTCTGAACTGAACACACTCGGTGTCCGTCCGTGGAGGATTCAGCGAGCGGTCCCAAAGTTTTAGCTTTTTTCTTGCATCAAGTCTCGCGCTTTAAACGGAACGCGAAATGTCAAGGGATGACGTGCTTCTGTTTAGGCCGGAAAGAAGCTGCGACTACTACTGTTGCTGGCAGCTGTGATATTTTCTGGCTTTCTGATTCTTGCAGGCTCGCTCGCGGCAGCAAATATCCCCAAGTGCTCTGCAGGTCTGCGTCAAATCTGAAGTCTTGTGTTTTCAGGGGTTGAATAAAGCAGGAATCTCAACTGTTTGAAACTCAAAACCAGATACACTAACATGAACAACTCACGTAGGGACTTTTTTAAAAACAATGAAATTATGCAGTGTATTATGTTAAGCAAGCCATGGTTCAAATAAAAAAAAGCTCCAATTCAAGATTTACAGTCCACGCTAAAGTCTGAATTTTCACTCTTTTCCCTTAAAATTCCTGTATTTTCATTCAGTTACATATATCCATTCATCCATAAGAGGTGGCTAGATAGGGAAACAATTGGCAAGTTGTAGAGGGACCAAAATTGACTATGTCTATCTTTACGGGGAAATTCTCCATGTCCAATCACTCAACTTTGATATAATCGTGTACTTAGCATCATATGCTCTTTATGAACCAGCATCCCGATTTAGGAGACGTGAAACCTATGGGATAATAAGACATCACACTACCTATTGGATTTTAAGAGCATTCAATTGACTACTATTATATACGGATTGCACGAGTTATTTAACACACAACATGAACCTTCCTCGCGGATGACTATTATTACGAGGACATGTTCAACGTTCAAATAATGCTGCAGTAACCACCATCACACTCATCTATGGGTAAATTAAAAATCCCCGTCAAATAATTAATTAAACCATTGATTTGTTTTCACTTGTTTACTGCCGTGCAACTAATCTGATGGATAGCAGCAGTTAGAGAATCTCAGCACAAAAGTGGACCTAACCAAAGCTCCTAGGTGCATTGTCAATTATAAATTAACAGAGAAGTATGCGGTTGCAGATTCATCCTCCTCCCCTGGTAGCTACGTTGTACCTGTCGCGGGTTCTGAATGAAATATATCCTTCAAGAAGATGCACTTGACTCAATGGAATATTTCACACTCTGGAATATATATGAGCGTGTTTAAAATAGAGTGAAGTGCATGGCCGGTTCTTAAACTTGTCCAGCTGTGTCACCTAGGTCCTTATACTCTCAGAATGCAGTTTTGGCTCCTCAAACTTAACTTCAGGTGTCATTTAGGTTCATGTACTCTCAAAGGCATATCTAGGTCCCGTAACTTGGCTTCGAGTGTCATCTAGGTCTAATGCTCTCAAAATATAGTGTTGTCCCGATTAAATTGATTAAATCTAGCGAGTGAATGCAGATCTGACCACCTAATGCATGCTATTCTTTGATGAAATTGAGGAGTGAATATATATTGTTTATGACTAGAGTTTGTGATTTTTTTGAACATTTGACGCAACAATGCTTAAGAAATCCGTTGTTTTATTTATTTATTTTGTTCTTGCTTACTTGAATGATCTAGTAGAACATCAAGGCATTTATTAATATTCTATACTCACATTTGAGTCAAATAATCATATTTATTTAACTATAATTAAGTTATATCTATAAAAAATAAGAATAAATGAGTTTAACTAGAATGATGTTGTATTTTGAAATTATAGTGACCTAAATGGCATCCAAGGCTAAGTTTGGGGAGCAAAAACTGCAATTGAGAGCACAGGGATCTAAATGGCATCCGAGGCTAAGTTTAGGGAGCCATAAATGCAATATGAGAGTATAAGGACCTATGTGACACGGCTGAACAAGTTTAAAGGCCGGCCATGCACTTTACTCTTTAAAATATTAGTACCCTTGCAAAATAAATAAATAAAATATCAGTAGATGGTTATCTCTAACATCATCAACTTTCAATTCCGTCGTGATTATCGATCGAAGAAGCGGTCGTGGGACAAGTTGTTTGTTGGTAGTACTCTCTCTCTCTCTCTTAGTTGTCCTACTTAAAGTTAGTCTACTGTCCCATCCGGCGTTAGATAATTTTAGCCTGGATTCGGGTG
Source organism: Eragrostis nindensis (assembly GCA_012490785.1). Classification (NCBI taxonomy): domain Eukaryota; kingdom Viridiplantae; phylum Streptophyta; class Magnoliopsida; order Poales; family Poaceae; genus Eragrostis; species Eragrostis nindensis. Next base: position 149,667 of record JAAXCT010000889.1, read on the forward strand.
TGATGCAAGCCCCGCAGCAAAGAACACTCGATGGAAAAGAGAGATTTCTGCGCACCAACTCTGTTCGGTACTGTTTGGATAATTACGTTTGCCTATTTTATTAGCGTTCCAGCGATTCACTCACACGGGGATCTGTTCGTACCACCGCTCTGCCCCATGGGTCACGTGTCGCAATAAGGCCGGCTGATAAGGTCACACGCACAGAGAGGATCGATCGATCGGCCGGGTGGTAGGGCTGTACTACAATGATTCATCGTTTGGGGATAAGAAAGAAGATTCCGTTGTTAGAGATAAGCATGGCACGAACGAGGATAGTACGGGTGGACAAATCGGGGTACGTACCACCACTGAGCGTTTCTACCTAATCTGACTGAGCCGGTGGTTAGTAGTCGGTGCCTCCACATGACCAAAAAAAACAGAGAGAGGATGCATTGTGCTTGTAGTACTACTGCCGTGGCTCTGAGTCACGTCGTACCGCCGCCCATACGGCATGGTCAAACAGCCGTGGCTCGAGGTATCGTAATTTCCGGGGTGTTCGGTTGGAGGATGCAGTTGCAGTTGCAGTTTGAATAGTGAGAGAGAACACTGTAGCAGAGGAATCTGACACTGTAGCAATGCGTTTACTGTAGCTGCAGAAACAGCAGCCGCCGGCTGAAATTCCAGCAGCCGAACGGAGCCTTCATCATGCGAAATGTTCGTGTAGGGTATGATTCGTCCTCCAGTATTCGCCTGATGCTGCTGCTGCCCTGTTCTGTACCGGTTTGGACTTGGACGGGCGCGGCGCCAGATGCGCAAGTGGGAGTCGGTCCCGTCGTCGTCTCGTCCCCCCCAGTGTGGCGCTGGCGGCAATCAACCAAAGCCGACCGTTCCCCGCGCGCGAAAAGTGGGGTTGAGCTGCTGACGGTAGCAGTGGCGGTGCACCCGGCGCGCGCGCCCACGCTTAACTACCGACCACGCGCCTGCCCCACGACGGAGCCCACCCTCGGTTCGGATAGAAAGGCCATGGCCTATGGATGAGTAGAATAGAATACGCACTGTGCATGACACCCTCCCGCTCGCGTCAGCCGGCCCGGTCCCGGACCCAACGGCTGTTTTGGAGCCAGTGCGGCGCGTGCCGCGTCCCGTCCGTAGCCCGGTGCCGGTGCGCTAGCTTTGCCCCGCGCAGGTGCAGCACACCCAACCCAACGGCGCGACCACCGCGCGCGACGTCGACTCGGTCACCAGCGACCCCTCCCTCCCGCCCCGCGCGCGGGGCTTGAGCCTGCTGCTTGACCGCGCGAGAAGCGAGCAGGTAGCGACGGACGACCCGCCCTCCTGTAAATACCTCCTGTTTTTGGTTGAACATCGCGGCGCGGGATAAGCGTGGAGTTGAGACGTTGGGTTACCACGAGGATGTGATGGATGGATGGATCGATCGACGGAGCAGGAGGGTTGGTGGTGGTCCTCACAGCTCTCTGGTCGACACGTGGGTCCAATCTTACACCGGTTAGCCCCGGTTGCTGACCGGCCGGGCCAAAAGGCGGCGGCCGATCGTTACCTCCTTGTCACGTCGCGGATGGCTCACTCGTTGTAATAGTACGCCTGAGCGAAAACGATGATTGATCGGAGCGGTACGAGCAGAAAGGAGCATGGTAACCAGCCACGTTTGGGCCAATAATAAGCGGGCGCGCGGTACCACACCATCCGTTGTTAACTCCGCACGCACGCGTGCGTGGCGGCAGGCGGTAACTCTCCCTCGGGATCCCGGCCCGCCGAAGCGGCGGGGGCGGGGCGGCGGTCTCGCGATGCTCGGCGCGCCGCCGCGCGCGCGCGGCCGCCGTACGTACCGGCGACTAACTGAAGCTGCGCACATGCTGCTGCCCGCATGCCGTGGACTTTCGCGCGAAGGTTTAACGCTTCTGCCGATGATTGTTTAATTTAGAAGGATTTGGTAGTGCTACGACAGAGTGTACATACACAAAACCATTCAAATCTCGTTTCTCCACAAACGATGGATCGTCCAAGGTTCAGGTTGCATTTACAATGGGCGCAGCGGGAGCGCGCGGTCAATGGTACAATGGGTGACTGTTACCTGCGTACGACTTGTGTTTAGGGTCATAGGTCTTGACGTTTCTCAAATCAAGGTTCAGTGGAGTCATATAACATGGCGTTGGGGCGCTCCTTAAGATATGCATGGTTCGGTGGCACGCATGATAAGTTTACGCAGCTAGTCAGCACGTACGCACGCATGCATGGACAGCGCTAGTATCAGAACACGTTCGGTCCCAGAGGATAATAACTGCTGACCCCCGCCATTTGTTCGCCCTCTAGCTCATCCTACTTTTGTCCAGGTTTCTGATCAGGAACTTGGGCGCTTCTGCTTGCAAAGTTGTGACTGTTACAAAGTATAGGGGGAACAAAAAGGAAAAGCAACTGTACAAAATGGATTCTTCCTTCTTCCCTCTTCAGCCATTCAGCCAATGAACTCAAGCGTTAAGTATATCCTTTAACATGTGGGCAGCTTGACAGATGGACACTTGTCTCTCAAGTCACACAGTACGATTGGCTTTCTTGTAGTTGGTGACAGCTTGTGTCCTTCAGAGGAAAAACCTGCTCAAGCTCATCCCGTCACAGTGCACTGTCAAATTAAAGCGCTCGACCTTCTCTAAAAAAAGATGCTCGAGTTAATACCGAAACGATAGAACTCGCCGCATTCACTTCCGATAAAGACCACGTCCAGCATGTGTAGAACACGACCACGCAAAACAAACGTTGAGAAACTGAGAATGTCTAAACAATATTGATCGGGTCCTAACTCAAGCCAAGACAACAAGCGAGAAAACTTGAGGACACAGCGAGAGACCGATCGAGTTGCGTGCGCGCCGACCCAAGAACTTCGGCGAGATCATCGCCGCCGCCGTCACGCCCGTGCGCCGAGCACACCTCGCGCACAGTGCGCGGACGTGAGCATGCGTACATGGCCGCGGCCGCACGCCACAAGCTAGCCGCGGCACGCGCCACCCTCCGCAGCCACATGCCTCGGCCCGGGGCTAACGAGTAATGAACTCAGCTAATCCAGCGCGGTTTTGGAAATTAGCGAATTATTCGCCTGCTTCACCAACACACCCAAGCAACTCGTTCCCGGCCAGACAAGCGACAGCTATCTAGGACAGGCTACGAATAATAGAAAAAGAACACACAAATTTGGGAACAGAAGGACGCGAGTTCTAGCGAATTCCCGGCGAAGCACACGTTGGTTGTGTGTACGTGCGGGGTTGGTGTTCGCTCATTTTTTGCATGGATTCGTGGGGAATTTATGTCCCATTTCTGGCTATTCGGAAATGGAAGTTTGGAAACGACCGGGCAGCCCATGGGTGCAGACATAAACCTGTGGGCGGCTGTAAACGTTCTGTTGGTTATAGATAAAAAACACAATTTATACAAGGGCATAAAGTTAATTTGTGGGATAAAACCAATTCAATGTACTCTTTTTGGCGATTGTTCTACTGATAATAAGTTATGGTTGTTCTGAAAAATGTTGCACATCAAAATCATCCGCATAAAAAAAAATCTTAAGTAAACTGTGTCTGGAACTAGATAACGTGGCATTCATGCTGCGCTTTTCAAATTATGTCATTGTCAACGGCGTACTTTTTAAAACACAAGAATGGTATTGCCGGCATACTACTATACCTGATTAGTCTGCATCAGCATAATTTGTACAAAGGGCTTAAATAAGTTAACAGGTGGGATAAAACAATTCATCTTTGGTGATTGTACTAGTAATAAGTTATGGTTGTTCTGAACAAAGAAACATATCAAAATTATTAGCATCACAAAAGAAAATTATACATATAATAGTGTGTGGAATTTGTGATATGCCGTGGCATTCATGCTGAGTTTTTCTCACTGTGTCATTGTCAACGGGCATACTTTTTAGAAAACAGGGATAATAATGCCGGTATCCAAATATACCTTTTTTTTTTTGCGGTGGTATCCTAATATACTTGATCAAGCTGCATCCCCACAATTTACACTACTTTTAGATAATGACTAGTTTAAATTCGACAAAATTCTAATTTTGTACGAACAGGATAGGAAAGAAGGCAGTAAACAAAACTGTCGACGTATGGTGTATTGGTGCCGTGGTGCGTTTCTATCCTCTGGTTTCATGGTCGCATTCTTCAATTTGAAAAACATGTGTCGGTTCTTCAGAGCACTGATTTTGTATGGCGCAAAACTATTTCTTCCTTTGACTTCTGCTGGTAGATCGAGCCTGTTTTTGTATATCTAAGCCAGTGGAGTGGTTAAACAAGTCTTAGTTGGTGACCGGCCTGATAACATGATCAATCAAATCCCTCACAGGATTGTACTCAATTAGTTTACTAGACAAGAATAATGAGGAGTCCACTGTATCTGTCGTCTCACAGGTAGCATACATTTTTTTGTGTGTCATTTTGAACCGATGCAGATAACATAACGTATTACGGTTGGTACATTTCATTGTGACAAATTAGAGCCTCTTTGTTTTTTCCCACTTATGGTTGTTGGGTCGGTTCGTGCCATGCTGTTCCTTTTCGTTGATGTATCCAACTGATGTAGACATTAAGCAAGTATAATTTGAACAAAACCAATTGTTTGAACTTGCAATACAGTACATTGCAGGTAGCAGGAGCCTGTGTTGCAGTTTTATATTTTTCATTTGCAGGTAACTGGAGCTTTTGGTTTGAGTTTCAACGCCGTTTTTTGAGCGGGAGTTTTACCATCAATTCAAAAGCAAATGGACCAGACATTGAAACGCCATAACAGTATTAGAACTTGACAGAAATGTTATCAAATGACTCTCTATTCCTAAGTTTCGCATTCAGCTTCACGCCATTCAGAAATGAGGCATCAAGATTCCAGGGCACAACTGTTCAATGAACCTCACACCTTCTCCTACCAGTACCTGAACTTTGTGCTCCTCTTGACTGAATATCTGTATTTTCAGTCCTGTATCACAGCAAACCGTCCTTGCGTTACTCAACCACCTTGAATAACTTTAAGAAGATCATAGTTCTTGGTGCGTAAAAGTCCACATCGTCCGTCGACTTCTCCAAACAGAAAACTATCCGCCTCTTGATCAAGCTTTCTTCGCCAAATGGAAGCAATGACGCATCGACCTAAGCATTCACAGAAACTTCCTCGCTTTTACCAGGCAATCCCCGCTGCCAGGATCATCATCGCCTTTCGGAGATCCCGGAAGACAACCAAGATCAAAATGGTACTGTTCGATCACGCTCTTACGCGACGAACACTGGGTCTACGGAGCATGTACATTCCCCAGCACCCGCACGAGGAGGAGGACCCGGGATCCCAACCAGGCCTAGGCGAATGTAGCATTTGACCGGCTGCGAGTAGATCGCGCGGACGGATGTACCACTCGAAAGCAGCAGCATGCCATGGAGCCCCCGGTATCCTGCGTTCATCTGATGACCACGAAACTCTGCTCGTTGTATCTTGCGTTCCGGACAGATCGGCCCTGTTCTGGCTGCGGTCCGCCGAGGAGCAGAAGGTCGTGGGGGTTTGGCCGCATTGCCGGCAAGACGCTCGATTCCAGGACGAGGAGGCGACAAGCGAAGCCTCGTTTCACCGGCCACATTGCTGCTTACTACTCCCCAGCCCGGGTCAGTTCTCTCTTTTCACCGTCGTCTTCCTGTAGTGCTTCTTCCTCCAGAAACAAAGCAACCTGCAATTCGATGGTTTCCTGAGGCCCATATTAAGTCCATATGTGGTGGGCTGTTTCGAGCACTAGGCTTACTGGGCCCAAAGTCAAGCCCACCGTTACTTTCCGCCGATCCCGCAGAGGCTTACTTAGTTGACAGGCTGGGCCCTCATAGAGCCAGCGGGTAAAGCACAGTAGTACTACTTTGTTGTTTCATGTATAGGCTTTGCCTTCCCTCAAAAAAAAAAAAATGTATAGGCTTTGCCCAAGTAGATAGATGGGCCTCTTCTCTAAAAATTGGGCGGGCGGGTGCAACGTGTAAGAAATTAAGCGACTGTAACATGATAAACAGTTGCGCGCATTAGTTTGTCAGAATCATAAGGTTGAACATTGCTAGAGTGTAGGATACTGTAAGCGTGTAACGCAATGTTTCAGAGGTCGATCCGCATCCTCTACCTTCTTTAGCATATTCGCTCACCCGAATCTTTTACCGAGGGACCAGCCAGCACGTGAGAGACATGGATCGGGGAAAAGAAACCAGCTTTGCCCCTGAATCGCTGACCTGCCCTGCCCGGCACTATCAATGGACCGGACGCAACCAGCTCGCTGCACGTAGCGGCTCCGACACCAATACGCGACGGCCGATACAGCGCTGCACCACTGTTGTGGATGAATAAAGATTTGTTTCCAGGCACAAATAGGTTAAAGAAATGACAATTCGACGGCCGGCGCCGGACACAGCTCCCCAGCAAGAGACCCTCGCGTCGTTCTTTCCGTCGCCTGATGTTCTTGTGGATACCATATTTTACGAGCTCTGTTTCCTGCGCGGCGCGCAATGGTGCTGCCACCCCAGACCCGGCGGGACACCCGTCGTGCATGGCCGCATGCGGCATCCTGTGAGCGAGAGGTACTCTGTTTTTGCAAGTGCAGAACAGCAATCGTGTTTGACTGTTTGCACGAGGCTGCATCGTATATTTAGGCTGCATAGTATATTTTGGATGAGGTAAACAGGCTGAATAGATGCGAATGAGGGGAAACAGGAAATCGATGCAGTGACAGTGAAAATAAGCGTGTTTGATTAGATACATGAGCGGATGTAGTGAACATTGTGAAAGCTGTTGTGAAAACTTTTGGTTTACTGCATGGACATGTAACCAACTCTGCATATGAGACCGACAAGTGAACTCCACCGAGCGGATGCGACCAATCTAAGCGTAGCCAAAGCGTAGCTAGAATAAAGATGTATTTCTGCATCCCCTCGTGCAAATGTACCTTGCAGATCTAGTGTCGGCAAGAAAGAATTCACACATGCAGAAGATAAGCACAACATATGGATGATAAAACGCACTCATCATCATCAGATATAAGGATCACAGTACACTCCAGGTCTGAACTCTGAAGAACAACCACAAATGTCTGCATGCTCAATCAGAACTCTCACTCTCCCTTATCTCACAAAGCAGGACCGACTCGGACGACACGACTGAAACGAAACACTCCAAGAGACGCCATCACCAGAGATCGCACACCACTTTATTCTAGCAACACGGCAGCATGCCATAGGCGGCAGATCTCTCCGGATCATGGTGATGACAGACCGATGCAGCTCCAGGACTCCGCATTTCTGCAAATAGAAGCAATAATCAAGCGTCATTATTGTTTTTTTACATAGTTGAGCACATTCGTTGAAAAGATGCAGATAAGCCATCGGTTTCTAACTACCACCACAACTTTACGACGTTCTAGTGCTGGTAGGTCAGATGTGCGAAATTTTCTACTCCATAAATCAAAGATTCAGGACCAAATGAAAAGGTTAGTTGCTAATTAAGCTAGAGTAAAAGTACTGAAAATGTGTGCACTGGGGGTGGTGTCGCGAGACTTACACCAGGGGACGATCTTCCAGCGCTGGTTGTCGCCCTCGCACCACTTCCAGAGCACGATGTTGGTGCCGTCGCGCACCCCGCCGTGGTCCTTGTCGCCGTGGAGGGCGTCGAAGTTGAGGTAGATGTTGTTGACCATGCGGATGCAGCGGAAGCCGTGGCCGACGTCCTTGCTCTCCGTCCACAGCACCGACTCATCCTGGTGGTTGGGGTTGTACGGCACGAGCTTCACCTGTGGAATTAAGTGAGCGTGTAAAAGTCAGCTCATCCAGATCACTCATACACCGTCTGATCAAAAAAAAGATTAATCGGCGAAGAGTTGCTAGCTTACAGGCTGGCCCTCGCCGGTGGAATGCTTGATGGCCTCTCCGGTGACCCTGTTGACGAGGGCGAAGGCCGGGTAGCCCTCCTCGTCCTTGATGCTGTTGCTGTGGCGCATGTCCTTGATCCAGTGCTGGAAGTCGTCGCGCGGGTTGGTGGGCGCCAGGCACACGGTGCCGCTGCGGACGGTGACGCTGAAGCCGTCGTCGGCCTTGCAGTAGATGCGGACGGTGGGCTCGCCGCCGCGGGCCGCGTTGCCGGCGGCGGCGTAGGCCTCGTCGCCCCAAGGCAGGATCTTCCAGCTCTGGTTGTCGCCCTTGGCCCACTCCCAGAGCACGACGGTGGTGCCGTCGTGCACGCCGCCGTGGGCCTTGTCGCCGTGGAGGGCGTCGAAGTTGAGGCGCGTGTTGTTCACCATGCGGATGCAGCGGAAGCCGTGGCCGACGTCCTTGCTCTCCGTCCACAGCACCGACTCGTCGAGGACCTGGGGGTTGAAGGGCACCAGCTTCACCTGACGAAATAAAGCAAAATAGTAGTATCAGAGAAAGATCCTGCGAGCCATGAGAACAAAATCTTTCCACCTCCATTTCCCCCCAACACAAAGATCCATTCACGCAATCATAAAGGGCGGTGTATGCAAAAGCAGAGGAGGATGAAGAAGAAATGTTTAGTAACTATTTACCGGGTGGGACTGGCCGAGGGAGTGCTTGATGGCGAGGCCGGTGGCGGCGTTGACGAGGGCGAAGGCGGGGTTGCCCTCCTCGTCCTTGACCTGGGCGCTGAAGCGCATGTCCTTGTACCAGTGCTGATGCTGGTCGCGCGGGTTGGTCGGGGCGAGCACCACGTTGCCGTCTCGGACCGTGAGGCAGTACCCCTCGTCGGCCTTGCAGAAGATCTTGAATGTGGGCTGCTGCGGGGCGCCGCCGTGGCCGTGACCGCCGGCGGGTGGGCCGCCTGCCGGAGGGTACGCCGGCGGGTTCTGGCCGCCGTGGTGGCCGTGGTGCCCGAAGCCGAACATCTTGTTCGCGTCGCTCGTCGGGGGTTTTGGGGAGGGATGGGTTGATTGCTCACTCGATCGATCGGTGGTCAGATGGGTTTTGGGACGGGGCGAGGAGAAGCTGCGCGCCTTGGCCCCTCATTTATAGCAGGAAAATGGAGGCCACGCCAACATCTACAGCACGGCAACAACGAGAATCCGAGGTGATTTTTTGGTACTGCATCAGTTCCTGCCTGTGCGTAGGAACGTTTGGTGAGCTGGTGTGGACGGTGTGAGTTTGGGTCCCATCCGCCTGACGTGCGGGCCCAAACGGTTTTGATGTGTCTGCGGGTATCTATGACGTGCGGGCCCAGGATAAGGAACTTTCTGGATCCCAGGTCTGCCTGATTTCGTCATTTGCAGAGGTGTTTACTGGCGAATGTGAACCGAACCCATCTTCTGGATATCAGTGACGTTACATTTTGACACGTCCTAGTGTCCTACTGGTGGCCCAACAGAATTTAACCCTTCTCGAAAAGGAGAGCTGAACCGGTTGTCTTTTGCGAAAGTGCTACCGGGTTTGGCGCAGGAAAAAAATTACCGTTCATCAGCCTCGTTCTGTTCGGCCAAAGACAAGGGTTTAGTGGTGGAAACAACGCTTTACACGTCCTGCTGACAAAATTGTTGTTGCGATAGACACGGTCGGTTTGGTGTGAGCAATAAGACACAAAACAAACGGGGGTCTTGCAAGCAGCCCTCCGCGCCTCCTACCACTCTGAGAGTCGAGACCGTGGCGCACCGTGCACGCAGCAGGATGGTGGGCCATGCAACATCGATCACGCTGGCGGGTGGTTCCGGTCCTCCGGCCCTCGTCTTCATCGTTGCATGACGCGTGGTCCCGTGCTTTGACATGTCAGCGGCGCGGCGCGGCGCGGCGCATCTACGACGTGGGCCTTTGGCCTCCTCGCCACATGTGTTTTGCCGGCGTAAAGAATGCGCGGGAGCATGATCAGGGGAAAAGGAGGATTTGGTTTGATCTCCTCACCATAAACAAAGTCTTTTGTAGGACGAAAACGACCCATGCATGCTCGATCACTACTGATCGCTGTCCGACGCGTGAGCCTGAAGCCGAATGATTCGCACACGACGACGGTGCCGGGCCCGTGGCCGTCCGACGAGCATTTTCCCTTCTCTACATCCAAGGCGCCAGCAACACGACGATGTGCGCTGCAGTCCAGTACGACGATGTGGGCATTAGCACGGGAAGGGATCCAGAAGCCGACGCGGCTTCTCTGCCCCCCCTGCCAGCAACACGACGAAGTTTGATGCACATTTCCGTTCGAAAGGGCCTGTCACCAGACGCCGACGTGACGACGGACGGTCGGTGAAATCAAACCCGGCGGTGAAAAAAAGGTGAGGGGAAGCTGCCGAGCGGATAAGGCCGTGAGTGAGATTCGCATCGAACAACCCACGCGGTCGTATTGCCATCACGCGGCGTGTCCCCGGAGTCCAGAAGGTTCGTACCGCGCACCCATACCTCCGTTCCATTTCTTCACTCTGCTGATCACCCCGTCAGAATTGATTTAGCCCCCGTCACGCCATCAATCCCTTGATCACCTCCACGTACTCGTTGTTCGGTGCAGCTAAAGCCCACCTGCTGCCCTGCGCGGCGACAGCTGAGCAGACCCCATCATTGTACTAGTATCTCAGCTCCAAAAGGATGATTACTTTCTGTTTCTGAAGCAACTAAAAAAATGATTTGTGCTGTCTAAGCTTCGAACCTGTGCGATACGTGTTGGGTGTTCCAGACGCGACCGCTGGCGCAGCGACCAAACCGCACCAGTCCGTCAATGCACCAGGTATGGAGGAGGCAGGGACGTGGCGACCGGGGGCGAAGCGATCGGTGGAGGTGGTTTCTCAACATCGGACCTGATGTGAGTGTGTGGGGCAGGATTCCAGGGAAAAAGAAAAAGGTTCCTAGCGCGACTTATCGCGTTCGTCTTCATGTGCGCGATTGAGTAGTGAAAGGGGTCTTGGCCTAGTGGTTAAGGCATCCAAGTAACACTTTTTAGGTTCTAGGTTCGACTCTCTGTGGGAGCGAATTTTCAAGGATTTAACGGCATTTGTGCTTTTAGTGGTAGGCGACGCTCCCGTTGACAGCGAGGCGCCAGCGGTGACTTCGTATCTCTAGATTTGCCGGCTCAGTCTTCGAAGAAGCTCATAAAGGTAGGGTTTGCGTACGTGTGTTCATAGGGGCGAGTGTGCGTGCGTTGTGAGTGTCTGAGTTGTACTGTGTAATCTCAAAAAAAATGTGCGCGATTGAGTAGATGCGTGTCACTGCCGTCACTACCGGGTCCCGGGGCCCCTCACCCCCTCCTCTCTCGAAAGCTCTCCTCTCAACAGTGAGTCAGTGACCTTGCCTGCTCCCCATCGGAGGGCCTAATCCGGCCCCTCCCCTCCTTCGAGTCTCTGGTGTTACTGCGGGTTCATGTGTTACTGTGTTATCAACTTCAATAACGCCTCAAATATGCAACAAAAAATTGCATCAAAAATATAAATGGATAGCTCATGCAACGATCTACAATTCATATTTTTGGTTAAGGTGCAACCGAAGCTCGTACAAGGAGATAAAAAAAGAGAAATCAGACGTTAAATAGTAACGGGTTGCGGGTTCGTGATGAACAGTTGCAACCCGCCCTATTCACAGTCTGACGAAAAATTGCAACAAAAATATGAATGGATAGCTCATGCAACGATCTACAATTCATATTTTTGATTGAGGTGCAACCGAGGCTCGTACAAGGAGATAAAAAAAAGAGAATTCAGACGTTAAATAGTAACGGGTTGCGGGTTCGTGATGAACCCGCAACCCGTTACTATTTAACGTCTGATTTCTCTTTTTTTTATCTTCTTGCACGAGCCTCGGTTGCATCTCAACCAAAAATATGAATTGTAGATCGTTGCATGAGCTATCCATTCATATTTTTGTTACAATTTTTTGTTGCATTTTTACGGTGCTACAGTGATCGGTAACACGGTAACACCTATATGGCCGGTAACACTGGATATGTTCGCCCCCTCCTTCTCCCCCATGTTGCCGACGTCGTGTAGGGTAAGGGTCCCTGTACAACAGTAGCCTTAGGATCTAACCATTTAGGAGTAGCTTAATCGTTAGCTTGAAGGTCTTCTTGTCATCGCCGTCCTGTGGTGACGATTTGTTCCTATCAGAGCTGGTTAGTGATTCCTTCCTATGATTTCCCTTGTGGCTGTAGGCGTGATGCTTTTTGTTTCTGCCACCGGCTTCCTCCCTAATGTGCAGTGTTTTCATTTGTTCCTCGTGCTTGTTGTCCTGGTACCTTTGGTTGCAGCTGCCCACATGAGTGAATATCTTGTCCATGAAGCTGGAGACTACCTAATGGTCGGCAACTTATACGACGACTTGCTATCATCGATGGAGATCATTCCTAGCCATGATTTCTTCTACCTCCAAGGTGGAGGCCCTAAAATCCGGCAACGATGTCAACTAATCGGTTGTTTCCGTTGCCAAATCAGTGAGTTGGCGCCCTCTTCATCCACTCGACGGTGGCTGGTCGACGAGCAATGTGGATTCGACCCCTACCGACGAGATCCGACGCTGTTGAGGAAGCACCAGTCGTCTTCCTCCTCGATCTGTTGCAGAAACTACGAAGAATTCACTTGTAATTTTCAGTTTCGTGTGGGTTTTTCTGTAAAAATGGTGGCTGCTATGTACTCCCTCCGTCCCAAAATAATTATCGTTTTAGCTCTTGGCACGAAAATTAAGAAAAGTTGGTAAAGATAGGTGCGCAGAAAAAAAAAGGAGAGAGATAGAGATAGAGGTGTATTACGAAGAGAGAAAGGTGCATCGAAAAGTGAAAATAACAATTATTTTAGGAAAACTGGATGAAACTAGGATGCTAAGTAAACTAGGACGGAGGGAGTACTCCGTCCCAGGAATTAATGAGCTTTCGAGACCCTTCGGGGTCGTTTCTTCCTTAAAAAAAAATTACTACCGCGCTCTTTAGGGTAGTGGAGTTCGTAGATCTCGTCCCGTAGCATGTAAATGCCACATGAGTCCTTTGCCATCTACGTGCCAGTAGCTGCTGGTGCAGAAATTGGACAGAAACGGGATCGACGAGTGGAGCCCGGCTTCAGGCGTGCATTCGATGTTTTGGCCGGTGCGTCCGACTCCGCTTGATTTGATTCACCTTCAGCTACCTCGATTTTAGCCGCACCTCTATGAACAATCATTCGATCAGTGCAACATTTTGATTTTCCTTTTGGTAGTCAGTGGTATACCATACTACTACTGGTACTCTTGCTGCCTGCTTACATTGTTGGGTCGTATCTCCTCCACGTTTGAAACACAGGCGTTAAACCTTGCTAGCAGCCCAACAACAGCCGTGTGATTAAGACAGCCCAACATTTTTTATTGTTAAGGGAGTATAGCCCAACAACAGACCAACTAATTGTACGGAAGTTTCGAGCCTAACATCTTCACAAAAACCTGCTGGCCTGACTTGCTGGTGGTTCTTGGTCTGGGTACTCGCTGGTTTCTCTGACAGAAGTGTAGCCCATCAAGAGCCCGTTAGACTGTCTCCAACCGAATGCTTATATCCTCACTTATACCCAAAATAGGTCTTAAAAGTGTAAAAATAATCCTTCAACGGATGACCCAAAGAGAGACCCAGTTTAGGAGTCTTTCAGCTTGGACACCCACAAATAGATCACTTCGTCGCGCGATGCAGCCGTGCCCGCGCGTTTCCTCTTCTTCCCCACCGCTTCTCTCCTTCTTCCCCGGCTGTCCGGTGTCGGCGCACGACCGCGGAGCTCCTTCTCCACTGCCTCGGCACGCCTCCCCTCCCCCTCCTCCGTTGGCTCGACTCAGAGCGATGACGGCACAGCGGCGGCGGAGCAGCGCGGGGTGGATGCCTGGGTGGGGCTGGCAAAGTGGCGCGGCGCGAAGTGGGTGGGGTCGGCGGCGGAGCAGGGCGGGGCCGACACGGGTGGCGGCGGCTGTACTCCCGCACGTTGACCCGTTGGCGCTCGGCGAGAGGCCGCCGACGCCGCAGCCGATGCGCGAGAAGATGCTGAGCTTCTCGGCGGGGTCCGTGTCGACGCTCAAGGACGGGGCGCAGAGGGAGCTCCTGGCGGCGGGCGACCCGGCCGGCGCCGGCGCGGTGACGAGGTTCCAGGCGGTGACGTCCCTCGTGTGGCGGAGCTTCGACGCGAGGACGCAAGAGGACGACCGGGTCCGCCGCGCCACCCGCGAAGAAGAACCGGCCGAGAAGAAGGAACCGGCGGCGGCGGAGGGATTTGGGTTTGGGGATGGGACTTCAGTTGGAGATGAAAGTTTTTTGGTCTTCTATGTTGAAGAAAATGGACATCTAGAATAGGTTTACGTGTCGGGCACCGTTGGAAATAGTCTTACCGTACTATATCGATCTCTCCGTTAATCCAGCTACACAGACAAGTGTCTACTCCAGTGAGAGATCAACAGATGTTAGACTTTTCGCATGCTAAAAAAGAATACCAATCCCCCCATAAAGAATGCAAACCACATCCTCAAAGTAAAATGATCTCACGACTATATCCAGTCAAGTGTTTTACTCCTACTTCCTCCGTCCATAAATATAAGGATCTGTTGACTTTCAGCCGACTCGTTTGACCACTCATCTTATTCAAAAAAGTTACGAAAATAAAAAATAAATAAGTCATACTTAAAGTAGATTTCATGATAAAACAAGTCATAATAAAATAAATAATATTCGCATATTTTTTTTTGAATAAGACGAGTGGTCAAACGAGTTAGCTGAAATTCAACAAATCCTTATATTTGTGGACGGAGGAAGTAGTTTATTCCCCGGCAACCCTGTCCCCCGCTTTCTTTTCCAGCTACCAGCCAAGTTTAGGCTATCTCCAACGGTGTTGGAGACCTAAACCCCAAACTGCGTATGAATAGTGTTCAATATACAACACCTAAAAAGTTCAATCTCCAACGGAGGACTCAAATCACCGAGACCTTCTTCCTCCTCCGGCTCCCCCCGCGTCGCTGCAGCGCCGCGCTGCCGTCCCCTGCTCCATCCGCCCCCGCGCCGCGTCGCCGCCGTGCTGCTCCACCCGCGCGGGCAAAGGTCTCCTGCTCCACCTGCGTCGCCGCCGTGCTGCTCCACCCACCGTGGCGGATGCAGCAGCACGCCATGGCTTCTCCAGCTCCAACCGTAGCATGCGCACGCAGCATCAGCTCGTCGAGAAGATGGTGGTGCGGGTGAGGGAGCTCTCGGGGGAGGCCCACTTGGGCGAGGTCGCGTGCGGCGCCTCTTCTTCCTCTTCCCCAGTGGACCAATTCGTCGCGAGCGGTGCCTCTTCTTCCTCAGCACGCGAGGCGACATTGGACGCGCCCCGCGGCGTCGGAGCGGGCGAGGGGGCTGTGGCTGTGCGGCGCAGCACGGAGTGCCCAGCTCGCGAGCACGGTGAGGTCCGCGGCGCGGCGGCTCGCGTGTGCGACGCGGTGGGGCGGAGCGAGCTCGTGCGTGACACGACGCGCCTGGGCGAGCTCTTGCGCGGCGGGGCAGAGCGAGCTCGTGCGCGTGACGCGGCGCTGTTGGCGGTCGTTAAACCACGATTTGACCGCCACCCTACCGGCAAATAAATGCATAACACCAAGATTTTGTGCATAGTAGTTAGGAATAATGCTACTCCACATGTTTTGGTGAATATTTGGATGCAGGAGTGGATAATGGAGAAAAGTGAGCCCAGCCAGGGAATTTCCCTGGCTGGCCGGCCCCACCCTAGGCCGGCCGGCCCCACCTGGTGGCCGCAGGCCCCAGGTTTCCTCCGGTGGGCTGAAAACTGGTCCACAACGCATAATTCAAGGCCCAACCCAGCGGATTTGCGCCGACTTACCAGAGGTGGGCCATTTGGGCCTTAACTTGGCCCCTACTGCAATTCTGCCGCCCCCACGAAGTAGCCGACCATCAGACCGCCTTCAGGAGTGAATCAGGAGCGTTGAGGCAGAAGGCGGTGGCCAACCGCCACAGGGGACGGCCGGCCGGCCCCCCTACCTGGCCGGCCAGCCGACCTTGGCACCACCGTCTCTCCAACTTCGGCTATTTAATCCCCTGGGTCCTGGAGAGGCTATAAATACCCCTGGCCGGCTGCAGAAACAATGCGCACCATCACACTTCTTCCAAGTGTTCATTAGTTTAGTTTAGTAGTAGCTTTGGGAGTTAGAGTAGAGTAGAGTAGAGTGAGAGCTCTCTCGGGCTTTCGGAGTCTTCTCGGAGTTCGGTATAGTTCTTTGTATCCTTACTCTTTTGAGATATTATTTTATTTAATATATAATTAGTTTTATCTTTATTTATTTCTTTTAGTAATTCTTTTCTATTTAGTTTATTTATTCTGTTAAGTAAGTGCTCATAGAAGTCTTGTTGTGGGATTCGTGATTGTTGGAGTACGCAAGTACGAGAGAGTGCCTTCGTCGAGATGACGTCGTGTGAAATCTGTGCTTGTTTATTCTTAGATAGGACTGCTCCGTTGATCAAGAGTAGTTCCTCTAGGCGGGTTGTAAGCGTGGCGCTTAGATCTTGGCCTATGCACGTTTGGCACCCAGCCCACGGAGGATGGTAGCCGCGAGTGTATGTGACAGCTGCACCGGTCTCTGTAATCCACCACGTCCGGGTTGGACTCAGCAGGGTCTTAATTATAGCATACGGTTCCCTAGGTTTGAACTAGCATCATCGGTTGACCTAGCACGTGTGTGCCCCGAAACGACATGACTTGTATGTGTGTGATCTTAACTAGAGTGGATAACCTTTGTAGATTAGACTACTAAAAAGAGTAAATACTAGGTAAACATACAGGTAGCCATAGCTCTATCTCGTTGCTCTCCCAAATGTATACTACAGTTTTATTTCTTTTATTTACCTTGGATTTGAGGATGTGTGTGCCAGCCATATATATCATGCCTATCTTACCGCCGTCTCAAGTATAGTTTGATACATTATCCTTTCTCCAAATTATCCAGTGCATTGCTACTGTTCAGCTCCCTTTTGCTCTACTTCCCTGCGGAAATATAAATACGATAACCTTGGAATACTCCAAGGTGAAATGCTACAATGGTGATCCGTGCGCTTGCGGAGTTAATGAATTTAATTTTATCGCTTAAGAACCGCCAACAAGCATTTCTGGCGCCGTTGCCGGGGAAGTAGCAGCTAGGAACTGAATAAATGCATTGAAGTTTGTGAGAAGAATAATTATCACTTACTTTTGCGGGCTTACCCTTGTCCTGTCTTTCTTTGTTGTGAAAATTTGAAACAGGACTGTGCATGACTGGTTTCGACCTACGAGAAAACTTCCACTCAGATCCAGAGCAGTTCTTGAGGAAAGTACGAGCAAAACTCACCAAACAGATCCGCAAGAACGCTCTGGCTCTCGAATCGTCTCCTCCGCCGGTCGTCAGGGCCTCCTCAACGAACAACACCATCGCCGACCCCGTTGTTGAGAAGACGATCAATGACTTCTCCGCGCCAACTACGGAGAACATCCGCATGGGACCTAACCCGCGCATCACCAACAAGGACTACGAGCTCAAGCCAGCCTGGATCAACATGATCTTGGCTAGTCCTTTCTGTGGGAAGCCGTCGGAGGATGCAAATGCTCACCTCCAAAGGTTCCTGATGACGTGCAACACTTTCGTCATAAAGGATGCACCTCAGGACGCCATCCGACTACAGCTTTTCCCATTCTCTCTGTTGGGGAAGCCTCTCCAGTGGTTCTACGCGAACCAAGAGTCCCTCGACACGTGGACGGCATGCTCTAATGCCTTCCTCGCCAAGTTCTTCCCGCCGGGTAAGACGACTGCCCTGCGGAACAAGATATCGAGTTTCCAACAGCTCGCAGAAGAGTCGACCGCGGAAGCCTGGGACAGGATGCAGGAGTACGTTCTCGCATGCCCACACCATGGCATGGAGGAATGGCTCTTCATACAGAGTTTCTATCACGGTTTGAGGTCGTCCGCTCGAGAGCACCTCGACGCCGCAGCAGGCGGCTCTTTCTTGTCTCTTAGCGTGAAGAACGCTAAGAAGTTGATTGAGAAGGTGGCGGCCAACCAGACTCATGGTGAACGCCAAGCGGCGAGCACCAAGACCCGTGGAGTGCACCAAGTGGAGATGATGGACATGTTTGCCATCAAGCTCGATCAGCTACTCCGCAAGGTGGAATCTCCACAGGACCTGCAAGCTGCGGACTCCCGCATGACTTGTGAAGAGTGCGGCAACACAGGGCATATGGGCATCAATTGCCCGAATGCGAGAGAGGAATGCAATTTCCTCAATAATGGCAATGGGTACCGCTCTCAGAACAACTACGGCTGGAATTCCAGGCCCGACCTCTCCTTTAACAAGAATCAGGGAGGTAACAATGGTAATCTTTCCCGCTTCGAACCCTCTATCAAGGATCTAGTTCTCGGCCAGGTCAAGATTAATGATAGCATCAGTAAGAAGTTTCTTACTACCGACAAGGCTTTAGAGAGCATAGATGCCAAGCTAGAGTCGTTTAGCACTGCCCTGCAGAATCAGCTAAACCATAACAAAATGCTAGAAGTGCAGTCTCCTCGTGAGGGTAAACTTCCTGGGCAACCAGAAGTTAGCCCCAAAGAGAGCGTAAATGCAATAACCATCAGGTGTGAAGAGAGCGACGTGGAGACCACGCTTCCCAAGGATGTGATCCGAAAAGACCCTAGATGACCAACCATTCCGTGTTTGGTCAATGACCGGTGTTTTGCTCGGGCACTATGTGACTTGGGGGCGAGCGTGAGCATCATGCCAAAAGCGATGTACGATGGGTTAAACCACCCATTGTCCACAACGATCATGAAGCTCCAGCTTGCAGACGGGTCACTACGCCTGCCCTTAGGGATTGTCGAAGAGGTCCCCGTACAGATCAGAAATCTTTTCATCCCCGTCGATTTCGTTGTGCTCGACATGGAAGTGGATGTCAAGACCCCTCTTATCCTCGGGAGACCGTTCTTGAGCACCACCAACGCCAGCATCGACGTGGAGGCAGGAGAGATCCACTTAGACTTTAACGACAGGGAAGAAACGTTCAGCTTCAAACCTAAGGTTGAACAATGCAAGCAAGTGAGGGTCATATATGGAAAGGACCCGAGGAGAGTGGAGAAGATTGAGATTACTCCACCCATGCCACAGCCAGACAAGCTTATTGCATACATGAGAGACTATCTGGAAAGAGAGAATGTAAGAAGGCTAGCAAAATATTGGAGGACTCCAAGGAGGATGCCTCAGCCGCCAAACATACCTCAAACCCCTCTTGCTCCTCCACCATAAGAAGGAGTAGGCGAGTCACAATCGCCTAAGAAGAGGAGAGCGAGGCGCTCAAGAAAGAAGAAGGCAGCTACGGTATCGACCGATGAGAGTACAACAAAGGCGCCTAATAAAGAAAAAGTCGCCGCCACAAGTACAAAGAAGACAACTAAAGTGTGGCAGAAGAAAGACGGAACCTCAGCCCCGCCAAATTCTCCAGCAAGCGAGGTCCAAACAAGTTAAAGACATGGAGAACGTCTAGCTCAAAGACGTAAAAATGAAAGCCCTCCGATTGGGGAGGCCATCCCAATCGTTATCCTAGCTAGGCCTAGCACTTGTTTTTCTTTTCCATAAATCATAAAAAAAATTTAAAAACAAAAATTTAAAAACAAAAAAAAATAATAGGATTGCCGGCAATGCCTATTAGGGGCTAGCCACTTGTATCATCCTCACTCTTTTTTGCAGATCAAGAAGGAGGAGGAAGAGCCTGAATCAAGCTTAAGTCTTGCAAAGACTCAAGCTTGAGGAGGGCCCGCAGGTGAGACGGAGTTCAACACGAGCTCGAGTCTTGCAAAGACTCAAGCTTGGGGAGGACCCCAGGTAAGTATTTCTAACTTTCTTAATAAATAAATAAACTCCCTGTTTCGAATAAATGCTAGAATCTTGGTGTTATGCTACGCCTAAGGGAAATGATGATTGAGTTACAAATTAGCTTCCCATGTGTCCCATAGATGCAACTTCTACTCCTGACTTATGTGTTATTTTTATTTGAGCATGATCACATCATGAGTATTGCTTATTTCCGTGGGTTGCATTTGTTACACCAAGCCTGAGCATTGTGGATTGTGATATGGCATGATTAGGACTTGTGGCAATCTCTTAGTATGGTTTCATCCAGAGATGTTTTTCTTGAATTGCTGCAAGTACCTAACACCCTTCTGTTTTGGCACACTTCTTTTAGTGTGAGGATTTATTTACCTACCAGAGCCGTATCATAATATTCGAAAGAGCCCCACTCATAGCCATTTGTCTATGCACTGAGTTTTGTTAAGGTTTGATGTACTCTTGAAACTAAGCACTCCTAATTTCGGTCATAATTCCTTCGCATGTGTTTTCGAAAATTTCTCTCCACCAAATAAAAAGGGGAATGTTTGGATAAATCAACCAAACATTTTTCAGAGTCTGCAAAACTTTTGGTCCATCCAAAATGCTCAAGAATATTTCAAAAATGTTTCCTTGAACCATTCAAATTTATGGCCCCTTGCACCATGGAGTAGTAAAAAAAAACTCCATGGTTGCATGACAAAAGTCAATGGCTATATGGTTCTTATCATAAACATCTTGAGCAAATTAAAGGACCAATGTTTTTCAAAGACCCCCTTCCACAAGTGTGAGTCCATTTTCTCCCCCTCCATCACATCATCTCTTATGACCAAAATAAATGGAGTTGCTATGTTGATTGAAACTCATTCTTTAGCTTTACAATATATGCATGGCACTTGTGCGTTCCATACTAAGCTCCACATACAAAGCCTTTTTTGGTAGAAGGTAGGATGAGTGAAGCTTGTAGGAATAAGACTCACATCAGGGTTGTAAGAGAAGTGCCATCCAAAACGAAGGAGAATTTTTGCACCTTACCTTGCAGCACATAAAAACTCTGGATGCATACCTGCTAGAATTGTTCACTTGTCCAAAAGTGTCGTTCTAATCTTCAATGCTGCATGACAAGGTGTAACTTATAAGCCCCACGATTTTTGCAACACTCATGAATATTTCGTGCTCTCGTAAACTTACCACTGTTTAGGGAGTATGTTGTTGCATCTTTATTACCCATGGGGCGCTTCTTTGTAACTCCTGATCCGCCGGTACCCTGAGTTGAGTTTGCTCGGGACGATCAAAGTTTAAGCTTGGGGAGGTTGTTGGCGGTCGTTAAACCACGATTTGACCGCCACCCTACCGGTAAATAAATGCATAACACTAAGATTTTGTGCATAGTAGTTAGTAATAATGCTACTACACAGGTTTTGGTGAATATTTGGATGCAGGAGTGGATAATAGAGAAAAGTGGGCCCAGCCAGGGAATTTCCCTGGCCGGCCGGCCCCACCTGGTGGCCGCAGGCCCCAGGCTTCCTCCGGTGGGCCGAAAACTGGTCCACAACGCATAATTCAAGGCCTAACCCAGCGGATTTGCGCCGACTTACCAGAGGTGGGCCATTTGGGCCTTAACTTGGCCCCTACTGCAATTCTGCCGCCCCCACGAAATAGCCGACCTTCAGACCGCCTTCAGGAGTGAATCAGGAGCGTTGAGGCAGAAGGCGGTGGCCAACCGCCACAGGGGACGGCCGGCCGGCCCCCCTACCTGGCCGGCCGGCCGACCTTGGCGCCACCGCCTCTCCAGCTTCGGCTATTTAATTCCCTGGGTCCTGGAGAGGCTATAAATACCCCTGGTCGGCTGCAGAAACAATGCGCACCATCACACTTCATCCAAGTGTGATGGTTTAGTTTAGTTTAGTAGTAGCTTTGGGAGTTAGAGTATAGTAGAGTAGAGTGAGAGCTCTCTCGGGCTTCCGGAGTCTTCTCAGAGTTCGGTATAGTTCTTTGTATCCTTACTCTTTTGAGATATTATTTTATTTAATATATAATTAGTTTTATCTTTATTTATTTCTTTTAGTAATTCTTTTCTATTTAGTTTATTTATTCTGTTAAGTAAGTGCTCATAGAAGTCTTGTTGTGGGATTCGTGATTGTTGGAGTACGCAAGTACGAGAGAGTGCCTTCGTCGAGATGACGTCGTGTGAAATCTGTGCTTGTTTATTCTTAGATAGGACTGCTCCGTTGATCAAGAGTAGTTCCTCTAGGCGGGTTGTAAGCGTGGCGCTTAGATCTTGGCCTATGCACGTTTGGCACCCAGCCCCTCGGAGGATGGTAGCCGCGAGTGTATGTGACAGCTGCACCGGTCTCTGTAATCCACCACGTCCGGGTTGGACTCGGCAGGGTCTTATTTATAGCATACCGTTCCCTAGGTTTGAACTAGCATCATCGGTTGACCTAGCACGTGTGTGCCCCGAAACGACATGACTTGTATGTGTGTGATCTTAACTAGAGTGGATAACCTTTGTAGATTAGACTACTAGAAAGAGTAAATACTAGGTAAATATACAGGTAGCCTTAGCTCTATCTCGTTGCTCTTCCAAATGTATACTACAGTTTTATTTCTTTTATTTACCTTGGATTTGAGGATGTGTGTGCCACCCATATATATCATGCCTATCTTACCCCCGTCTCAAGTATAGTTTGATACATTATCCTTTCTCCAAATTATCCAGTGCATTGCTACTGTTCCGCTCCCTTTTGCTCTACTTCCCTGCGGAAATATAAATACGATAACCCTGGAATACTCCAAGGCGAAATGCTACAATGGTGATCCGTGCGCTTGCGGAATTAATGAATTTAGTTTTATCGCATAAGAACCGCCAACAGGCGCACCTGAGCGAGCTCTTGCGCGGCGCCATGGACGTGCTCCAGAGTCGGAGCTAATTGGGCTTCCATCGATGCGGAGCGAGGCACAATCGCGAGTCAGCGTGGCTGTGACGCAGCTGCCGAGCATGTGGAGGGGGAGGGGCGCGGCGGAGCGGAGTCGGGGAGGGGGAGGGGGAAGCGGACGGGGAGGGGCAGTGCCGGGGTGGCGCGGGCAGGGAGGGGACACGCCGGGCCCGCGGCAGAGGAGCTCCGCGCCGGCGAGCGAGGGGAGATGCGGTGGGGAAGAAGAGAGGAGACACGGCCGAAGCAGCTGCGGTCGCGGGTGGCGCTCACGCATTTCTGCGTCGCGAAGTGGCTGACTCCGAAAATGGGTGTTGGGTTTGGGTCATCCGTTGGAGACACGTTTTCATACTTTCGCGACCCATTTCTTGTGTAAATCCCAACATTAGAAACACTTCACTCGTTAAAAAATCCATAAATTTACCATCACCAAAGCCACGGCCACCACTACTCACGGAAAAGGCAAGACGACAATCACGACGCCGATAAGTTTATTGTCGCCCGAAAAACATATCTTACAATTACGGGCGCTCAAGGATCTGCTTCCTTGTTTCCTTGCGTGGCTACATGCATTGACTCCCCATCCGGCCATCTTCAAGCACTTCGGTAGAAGCCGGCGGCTCAAGTGCAGCAGATGTTCGTACATCCATAATACTGAGACCAGTGGCGGAGGTAGGAGCTCGGGATGGGGGGGGGGGGGGGGGGGGGGGCCGGGCAAAAAACTCGTAATGAAAATTTGAAACAAATGTTAAATTTGCCATGGGAAAAGTCACATACTCTAACTAAACTAATATCTCTCACTGATTGTAGTAATACCAACATAAATAGTGTCCACATAAAGCTATTTCTAGTGTTTAATTTTCTTTGCTAAGTGCTAAAACATTAGGCCTAAGTACTCTAACAGCAGGTAATCACAAATCATAAGAGGGGGGGGGGGGGGGGGGGCATGTCCCCTGCCAGCCCCCCTTAGGCTCCGCCACCGACTGAGACGTACATCCGAATTTCGAAGTATGCTTTTTACACACATAGCACCATAGCAGCTAGCCTTGATAGCTATTGTCATGTGCTCCCTTGTAATGAACATATGTCAATATAATAAGAAAAATGGGTTTGGCGTTCACTTAGTATGGCCTATCAGCAAATAGATGTTAAGAAGCCACACAATAATCAGCCATGAGCTTTCATCTGTCCATTGTGAATAATCCTACATGTATTGTTCTGATGTACGTGGTATACAGCATAGCTGGCTCTCGTGCCGGACTGAACGTCATATCAATCATCATCTCAAGAGCATACACGACAAAGTCATCTCCAAAGAATTACATGAGCACAAGTCTGTTACTATCAAATCATCTACTCTCCGAACCGTCAATGCCGGGGAACCATACGAAGTCTTCTTAATAAGATTTCGACAAAGTTTTTATTCTAAAAGGCGACAAATTTTGTACTTGTATATAATAATATTGGATTTTAGATTTTAAACTAGACTTCTATTCTAAACCTTGCTTTCACCACTTAAAGTACTGTACTAATGTATAATCTATTTGTAACCAAAAGTTACATGGAGAATGATTGAAAATTTCAGTACCAATGCATTATAATTAACTATTGTTTTTTTCTTTGTCCTACTCTTCTTTTATTTCTTTTTGAAAGGGGTTATTCTTCTTTTATTTGTATTGTTAAATATACAGAGTGGTGGTTAGAGTCATGTAATCCATAATAAATTGATTAAAGAGAGGGAGGGAGGGAGAGATTAGGCGCGCAGGATGCGCCATCCCTTTCACAATCCAAAAAAGTGTGACTTATTCACATTATGCCGCTAAACAACCAGGTTTGTAAACAAACAACATGCTAACACCACATACCGAGGTAAACAAAGAGAAAAAAAAAAAGATGAGGGCACGCCACAACTTTTAGTGGCAAGAGAATTCGTGTTGGTTTGCAATCTCAAGTATCTCAATCGTGCAATCTCAAGTATTTGGAGGAGGTCATCCATTGTAGCCGCACCAGACGTGCGTCCCCCGGTCGGCTCCTTCGCCAAACCAACCCTGCTGCGGTGCTGCCCGAGAGATGGTCGCCGCCAAAACCAGAAGACCCCGTGTAGATCGACACACAGCCTCGAGATTTGGACTTGTGGAGGCCAAGGGCAGCACATGTCCGGAGTAGCCGCCAGAGACGTAGCCAGACGACGCCAGAGACGTAGCCAGACGAGAGATACGCTTTTACAGGTATATTTGCGGTATGTACGTCAAACAGTTGGGAGTACACCACAGACAAAACAATTCCCTCGAATGCAGTGGTATTATTCATTCCTAGCATGTGGATCCGTACATTATGTGCCTTACAGTATTTGACGATTTTATGACCCCGTGCCACCTTAAGCGTTTATGGTAGTGTTCCATGTTCACCCAGGCGTCGATCTTCCATCGCTGATTGAACGGACAGTTCCGACTTCCGACGGGCACTTTGGCTGGTTGTGTGGCACGCGTTCTTGCACTCCTCCATAGTTAGATGACAACTCTCTTTTGTTTCAGCCCCGCAGCAGTAGCACATCTGATCGCCATTACCGAAATAATTGCACCTCACATGGATACAAAGCTCAATGACCATCTTGCTCTCATCTAATGATGTCGAATTGACGGTCTTTCTGGGCTTCAATAGCTGAGGACGACCTGTCCGTCGAAACAGTTACTCAAATATTACAATACTGTCGTAAAATTCTTAATTTAATTAAGTAATAGGAAGGAGGGCCAGGCTTTACCCAATGCAGGAGACGCTAGGGATCCAAAAAGCAGAGCAAGAAAGAACATTGCCATCAAGTGCACCACCAGGCCACTGAAGCCGTTGTTCCTCATATTAGATCTTCGCAGCAAAATTGTATCAAACAGGTCGACGTGCAATGACCCAGGAGTTCCTCACATCCCCATATATATATAGAGGGAACATGACGATCCCTTCGTTGATTCAATTGGAAAAGTGCATACCTGATGTATATTTCTAGTATATAGATTCATTCACGTTTGGAGACTTCCTTTTATCCCTCGGCAAAAAAAAAGGAGACTACCTTTTATAGTGAGAATAAGCAAGATCGAGCATCTTATGGGCTTCCTATTTGACCATGCTCCTCTTGACTAATTGTTATGGAAACTAGCATGGCCATGCTGTACGACGAGTTGATTAATTAATTTGGAAACGTAGATAGCCACATCAATAAAATTAAGGAAACTTCGGTTTTCCGGAGTTGATTAATTTGGAAACGTAGACAGCCACACCGATAAAATTAAGGAAATTTTGACTCCATTACGCATCATTTTTTCTTTTGGTTAATTGCATCCCAGTTTGATATCCTTCGATAAGATTTTTTTTTTTGGCAAAAAAACACTCCACCCACCCTAGTGCTGGTGAGATAGTCTCCTGATTTTCTTGCTGCCCCCGCGTCGCCCCTCTCGGGCGGAAACCCTAGCCCGCACCGCTGCAGCCCCTTCCCGTCCTCCCCCAGCCGCGCCGACGTCAAAGCGCGTCGCAGCAAGCTCGGCGGGCGCCAAAATGGAGGCCGCGTGCCGGGGCGGGGACGTGGCGGCCGGGGGCAAAGCGATCGGTGGAGGTGGTTTCGCAACATCGGAAGTTCTAGCGACTTCTCGCGTTTGTCTTCATATGTGCGCGATCGAGTAGATGCATCACTGCCGTTCCAATTTGCTGCCGCTGGTGGTGGAGTTGGTAGATCTCGTACCGTAGCATGTAAATGCCACATGAATCCTTTGCCATCGCCGTGCCAATCACTACTTGTGCTGAAATTGGACAGAAACAGGACTAGTGTGGTGGAGCCTGTCGTCATGCGGGCGTTCAATGTTTTGGCCGTGGCGTCCGCTGAATTTTTTTCGCCTTCAGCAGTTCAGCAACCTCTATTTTATTATGCCTTCGCCATCAGCGCAACATTTTGATTTTTCTTTCGGTAGTTTACTATAGGGATAAATTAATACTGGCACTCTTGCATGCTTTTACATCGTTGGGCCGTATCTCCTCCATGTTTGAAACAGGGGGACCTCCTATGCATAGGTCGTCCTATAAAATTCAAGTTATAGGTCAGCCCAATAGCTCATCAAATTTGGCCTATTTAAAGCAACTTATTTACCGACTAACCGTCAACATTTTCAACATTTTCGTAAGCCTATGTCAACATTTTTAAACAACAGAGTCAACATTTTCGCCAAAAATATTGACATAGCACATAAAAAATGTTGACACAGTGAAAACAAAATGTTGACATGGTACATTCAAAATGTTGACGAAAAATTCAAATTTCAAAAAATATTCATATTGGATCTCATTTTGTAGCATTAATTCTAAACAACATCATGCTTCAAACGGATTCGAAAACGGACTTAGGTTTGGGAGAAAATGCATTTGAAATTTGAAAACCGGTTCTTTTTCTTCTCTCTCCCTCCCGCCCCAATAGGAAGACGACACGTGTCAGTTTCTGGTTCCTCTCCTCTTTACCAGATTGAATCTCACGCGTTCATCTAGTCTCGCACGGATCTCAAACACTGACCTATCAAAGGTTAAACATAGCCCGCCCTACGTATAGGATTCACGAAAACAGGGACGCGTTTGAAAAAAACAGCCAAACATTGTTTATTGTTAACTATAGGCCCCCAACATCCCTAAAAAAAGTATTGGCCCCCAACAACAGCCGTGTGATTAAAACAGCCCAGCAATTTTATAGGCCTGGTACTCTCTCTCTCTCTGGTTTGTCTGACAGAAGTATAGCCCAGCAAGAGCCCGTTACTATATATCGATGTCTCCGTTAATCCAACTACACAGACAAAGTGTCTGCTCCAGTGAGAGAGCAACAGATGTTCGGACTTTTCGCAAGCTAAAAAAATTCATTAATCGACAAGCTCCAAAAAGTTTACAAACCACATCCTGCAAAGCCACATGATCTCACGACCATATCCTTTTCGTGGGCTCGTTACAGTCACGTGTTTTACTCCTAGTTTATTCCCCGGCAACCCTGTCCCCCGCTTTCTTTTCCAGCTACCAGCCAAGTTCCACCCGTTAAAAAACCCATAAATTTAGCATCGAGAAAGCCACGGCCACCACTACTCACCGTGTGAACGTATCATGTGGTGGGTGCCCCGGCTTTCCACCTTGATAACATCCTAACTGAAAAAGAAAGAGGACAATCACGAAGCCGATAAGTTTATTATCGCCCGGATAACATATCTTACAATTAACGGGTGTTCAAGGATCTGCTTCCCTGTTTCCTTGCGTGGCTACATACATTGACTCCCCATCCGGGGGCCAGGATCGCAGTGTGCTGGACCAATTCTAGTAGCCCGTGGAACATCACGCAAGTGCTTCCTCGTCACTCTGACAGCTCCTCTACTGTAAAATAAGCTCCATTGGCAGCAGCTAACACCTGGTCTGAATGGAATACTTGGTCCCTCATATAATGGAGCAGAGATGACTTGGAGCCTATCAGGTGACCCATTGTATTTCCGGTTAATCAATCGTCATTATTTTCGTTAAAAAATGGTCTGCTCTGGCCAGTAGGTTCAAGATACATGAGAGGAGGGAGTCGCAGCTGCGTGTGCAATCACTCAGCAGCTGCCTGCCTGCCGAAACGGGAAAGCCGCAGATAATGGAGCACGGAATATTCCCGGGATCCACGGTGCGGAATGGTTAAACTAAACAGCGAGTTCTTCTTTTGGGAGATTCCTGGGGTTTCACGATTGTTACCCTCGCTTTTCAAAGCTTATCTGCATGGAGAATAAAGCACGAGGTGGAATGGTGTGATTTTTTAACCACCCCGCTTAGGTTTCGACAGCGAATCAGCTGGTAATTCGACGTACTTTGCGTGTGCGAGAGAACTGGAAAGTTTTACTTGTGGATAAGCATCTTCGTGTTGATTTCTGAGACAATGCGAAACTGCCAGCTAAAGGGGTCTAGAACTAACATTCTCCCGATACGAAAATGACGCC
Organism: Eragrostis nindensis; assembly: GCA_012490785.1. Lineage (NCBI taxonomy): Eukaryota > Viridiplantae > Streptophyta > Magnoliopsida > Poales > Poaceae > Eragrostis > Eragrostis nindensis. The sequence continues at coordinate 178,387 of JAAXCT010000889.1, forward strand.
GAGAATGCTTCTGATTCAGTACGTGCGTTTCTCTCTTTTACTACTAGTATTTATCTAGCGACTCTGTCAGCTCGTACTACCTTGATTTATTTTCTTCAGGTCATATATATGTTTCGGTAAAACACTCAATTCACATTCAAAGCCGGCCGAATGGTGATAGCAACTGATTAACAACAGAGCCGTAAAAACGTTCAACAAACCCAGTCCAAACCAACATCATCTAAGCTCAACACCTGCATGAACTCCCAATGATTTGACTGTTTGATTTGCATATGTCTCTCTCCTTATCTTGATTCCTAGCTGACGTAGAATCTGCTACAGCGATCTTCATCGGCGCTCCACTACGCCTCGCAGTTCCAGGGGGGCTGCATAGACCCTACTACAGAGCCGCTAAATGGACTGCAAAATTTGTTCCTTCTGTGATACCGATGTTGCCCGGACTTGTTGATGTTCCTCATGCAATATTCCGGTGCTCCGGTGGCCGGCCAGGATTCTACAAGCGCGCGCAGGCCTCTTTCGCCGATCGGAACAAGGCTTATAAGAGGAAAAAGGCTCATCCACCACACCTGAATCGAAAACTACGTGCCATCTGCAACTTGCCTGCTTTAGCCAATTATTAAATATCCCGTTTCCACCCTTTCTTCTTTCCTTCTCTCATTTCCTTTTCGTTTTTCTTATTCCGAACGAATGGACTAATTTATCTTCTCAGGAGCAGGTGCGAGCTAGCTGTGGTGATTCATTTTTGCTCGTCTCTCCGGATCACATCTGTGTGGTTAGTTTTGCTTATCAGTGCTGTAATCCAGAAAGCATCGCTGTTCTAGCCTGACATAACGTTTCCTTGAGGAATTAATTAAGCACATGCATGACATAATGAATGGTTGCCATTGAAGAATCGTTGTACTACAGTTTTACATAAGGGGTGAAGTAAGCAAAGCCGGTAGGATCTTGCATCACTGTCCCGTTCCTGACTTCCACCAGTTCGTCCATCTCAAAGTCTTGTCAAGCCGCATCTAGTCTAGCTTTGTAGTTCTAAAGCTTGAGTACATACTCTACATAGTAGTACTATGCTATGCTACATATAGGACACGAGAAAAATTTGTTTACACACCGCAAACCCAATCAACTATAATAATGTCCCTAGTTGAATCTGGACTATAAAAGTACAATCCTTACATACCTATATATCGTCTTGATTAACTATGGCTTTAGCATTTTGGCCCTATATCTGGTGCCCTAGAGCGCCTTGTTCGCACCAGCTCAAATTAATTCTCATGAATAGTTTTGAGGCGTCGTAAATGGAGAGCATTTCTATCTGTTCATCTCCATGTTAGGATGGAGCAGCATCTGATGATGGCCCAGCTGGCCAAGGGACCCCTGCAGTCCGTTGCCTATTTGGAACGTTGCACCAATGCAGGAACCGTTCGGTTTCTTGGTTGGAGGCGCCTGGTGACTTGTCAGCGCACTGGCGCCGCTCTCCTCCGATCTCCTGCGCTTCCCGCCGGCAACGATGCCGTCGCCCGCCGCCGACGACGTCGAGGCCGACGAGTCCACCATCAGGAACTGCCCGCCGGACATGCCGCCGTTGAGGTTGTTGACCAGCAGCTGGCTCGAGACGGGGTGGCCGAAGAGAGCGGTCTGGTGTTGCTGGTCGAGCCGGGCCATGTCCGGGACGCCGCCGTCGTCGAAGTATTGCGCCAGTGAGTAATCGCTGAGCAGCTCGGAGATGGACGGGATCCTCGGCATCCTCTGCGTGCCGACGCCGCCGCCGGACGGGGCGTGCTGCATCGGGAACGACGCTCCGGCGGCGGTGCCTTGGAGGATCATGCCGGCGCTCGGCGTCGCGTACGGGGTCTCGACATCGAAGCCGCACGGCTCGTCCTGCTCGTGGTCGGAGAGCGCCGGCACGGCCAACGGCGACACGTGGCTGGCCTTCTTGTAGATCCGGCACAGCACCCAGTCATCCAGCTGCATGCGCAGACGATCGATCCATCGCACAAATTAGCACGACGATAGAAAATTGAAAATAGTACTACGTAATAATGCTACACAAATTAATCAGGTGCAGGTGAATCGCCCATCAACACGTATGCATCGCGGCCATCATTTTCGGATCAATTGACTTGGGGCGCAACCATGCCAAGTATGCCTAAAGAACATTTCTTTTAAGACAAGCACATATTAAAGCGGCCCTTGCGTCCAGTGGCAAGCCACAAACCGATGCGATAAAACAATATTGACGAACGTGCCACGAAACCGTATCAGAAACAACGGCGACAAGCAAAGTGAATCTGTGTGCATGCGCAAGCAAACAGTGCAACAAACAAGGCACTTATATATGCAACTAGCATGATACTGACATGTAGATAGATTAGACATGGTAAAAAGACTCATCATTTGTGCTTTGAATTTTGGTTATTAGCAGTTTATGCATATTATTTACGTGCACAAAACCCAGCTGGGCCTCACGCGCGCAGCAGTAGTAACGACGTACCCTCATGGACGCGTTGCGGAACTTCATGGGGCGGTATGCGTGCGCGGCGTGGGCGTCGGCGGCGAGGCGGTACTCGTGCATGATCCAGTTGGTCTTGGTGCCCTTGGGCGGGCGGCCCTTGTAGAAGACGAGGGCCTTCTTGACTCCGACGCTCTCGCCGGTGGCGGCGCTGTTGACGGGCTTGTCGGTGCCGGTGGCCTTCCAGTAGCCGGAGCCCGCCGCGCGGTTCGGCCGGATCCCGTTGGGGTACTTGCGGTCCCGCGGGCTGAAGAAGTACCACTCCTTGTCCCCGTACGCCGCCTTGGCTGCAAATCAAGAACACGTACACGCGAGGAAGCAATTGGTCAGGTGAATTCGTCGATCAGATTACAACAAGTGAGCGCGCATCGGTCGATTCGAGCTACTCACATGGCAGGTCCCATGGGTTGAACTTGTAGATGTCGACGTCGGCGATGATGTCGACGGGGCACGGCGAGGAGCCGGCGCGCTTGCGGAGGTAGTGGAGGATCAGCTCCTCGTCCGTCGGGTGGAACCGGAAGCCGGGCGGCAGCATCGCCGGGTTCGCCATGATCATTCTTGGCACGAACTCGGTCGAGCGACCGAACTGGCGAGTGGTGATGGACCCCTCTCCCTACAAAGCCCTAGCAAGCTATAGCCTCGACTACTGGCAAGCTTTGCGCCCGGGAGGAGGAGGAGAGAGAGAAGCTGCCCTCGATCGAGATCGAGCTGCAAAGGAGAAATGATGAGGGAATGGAATTTTTGGGAACGGGAGGGGAGGCCCCGCTTATATGCCCGCGGATTCTTGTCCGCTTGCGCGCGCGACGCCTGGCGCGGGGCCCGCGTGCCAGGGCGTTTTCGATACTTTTCCCAGGGTCTGCCGATGGCCAGCGGCACAGGACAGACGGGACGGACGGGGACGGGGACGGGGACGGGGTGTGTGGTTATCGTGTGAGCCCTGGTCGTTCCTCCTCGCTCGCCTCACGCACGTCCGTCCGGCGTGGTGGCATGGCACCGGCGAGAACGTATCTGGTGTTACCACCTCTTTAGGTGTTACCGTGTTACCGATCACTGTAGTGCCTCAAATATGCAACAAAAAATTGCAACAAAAATATGAGGAGATTGGTGGGCCGGGGGCCCCGTGACGGCTGCCGCTGGAACTCGGCCGCGCCAGCACGTGTTGGCGCGCCGATGCTTCCAGCAGCGACCCGGGTCCGGCCGGGGGGCTTTCGTCTTGCTTGGCAGATTCCCATCGGACGGACGGAGAAATCGCACCCATGGCCGCGGCCTGCGGCCGTGGGAACGGACGCGCACGATTTTTCGACCAGCCAGACCAGGGTTCCATGACATACAGTTATGGCAGCAATTTGTCGACGACGCGGATGATGGATTTCCAAACTGATGCCAAGATCGTCAATAAAGATTGACAGAATGACCAAAGTACGAACGCGCATGGAGCATATTGGCAAACCTGTGGGTCTCGTCTATTAAAAATAGCTCGACACAGGGGTGCAGCGCAGAAGCATGGTTGAGTTGCTTGTTGGAGCTTTTTTGGCAACAAGGGGGTACCATATGCAGTCTTGGCGCGACACAGGGACAGCTCAACAGGCAGACCAGTCCAGCAGAACTGGGAGGAAACAGCGGTACCATACGCAGTCTTAGCTTGTCCTTAGCATTTTCTCGTACACAAATCATGCTCTGGTGCGATTATCTTGCATAGCCACATCTGGAGGCTACAGATTTTTTTTCTTTCTTTGGCGGATTAGTAAGTGCGCGATTTCGACGCTTGCAATATGCTTTGATGCCCTGGACGCGCGCGTTGGCAAAGGGGAAAAAAATCCTGTGAAAAAAGTCTCATCAAACGTTTGTTCCTTTTTTTTTCAAAAGAAAAATGCTACACGAGCTACGTGGGGACTCATATGATCTTCGTTGATTTGATCGAATAACAAGTCGACAGATATAATCTATAATGCCATTGACTCGTGCTTCTTGACTGAATTGATTTGTTCTATCAGTGACCTGGCATGTAAGGTCTTTGTCTACCGAAAGGCCAAAATCCCAGGCGTAGCACCAGCTTATCCCCCGAGAGAGCAACCCATCTGACGGCTTCATGTGGACACTTCACTGCTGCACGTGTTAAGTAATAATAAAAAGATTTACCATATGTTTCCCTCCTCTTTTTTGCAAAGATACCATATGTTTTCCTTGATGTGTCAACTTGTCATAAGGATAATCCAAATAAGTTTTCGACTATATATGTATATACCAAATTTCAAATGGTGTCATACCTTATGCTCGGTATGCCGACGTTCTCTGTCGTAGCTGTCCTACTTATCTTTCCAGCTCCTTTTCTTTTCCTTCCATGCTCCCTAATTGATAATAAGTTGTTCTAGGATCATGTGCTGGACATTAAGTGTATACATCTTTATCTAGACTGAAATGTAAAAAAATTATATACTTAAAGATGACGGTAGAAAAAATATCAGGGGAGTAGAATAATGGCATGGTTTGATATAGATTGTAAATAACACCAGGAATAACTACCCTATGATTCAGAAAGGTTGTAATATTATTTTTGTTCTCAGTCATTTTTATTGTAAATTTATGGAAATTGATATAGGTTTAACAACAAAGAGTATGATTTTAGAACCGTCATGACCTTTTTTTTTTACGAGAACGTGCCGATAGAATCGTCATGACTTAAACTTTTGTAATAAATAATTCACATGTTCTAAAGCTGTAATTTGTTCTAAAGCTGTAATTTTTTTAAAAAAATATTAACCAATGATAGAAATTTTTTTTGCGAGAAACGATAGAAAAGTTTGAGTTAGTAAAAAACTAAGACTTCAAAAAAAAAAGGGATGGAGTATATTTGTAAATATATTATCAAAGCATTCTTCGGGATGAATCCAATAATTTGAAACTTGCTGTATCAACTATCGATGACCAAAACTAAAAGGGTTTAGTTAATGGTCAAAGATAAAAAAAAATAGTTAGCTCAAGACAAGGTTAAAGGAGCTTATATTTTCTTTCACAAAAAGGAGCTTATATTTGAAATTAGATGAAGTATTTTTAATTGTGGTTTCCTTAAAAAAGAAGCATAGCCAAATTATAACAAATCGAAAAAGGTAAGGTCGAGGCGAAGCGTAAAGTCAAGGAGACGCGTAGCACACAGCTTGGTGATCACACGGCACAAAACTAATCCAGGAAATTAGGCCTTTATGCCAATAAGCAAAGCGATAATTAAAAGGCTAAGCATTATCCTAACACGAAGCGATGGCGACCCCCGATCGAGATCATGCCTGCCTTCTCCACGGTGGAGAGGCGCCGGGGCCCCACCAGCCACGCACGTTTCAGGCAGCCGGTGGCCTGGTGGCGTGATTATCTTGGGAGGCAACGAGAGCAAGGATTAGTAGCTTTCCGTCGTTCTCCCATGGACCGGATTAGCAGCTAGAGATTCGTGTGGCGTGGCTTAATTCATGGGCGCGAGTGGTGATTATCCTCACAGTAATCGGATGTATCTGGCTTGTCTCATCCACCCGTTCCGTTCCGTCGCTGCCTGCCAGTACTGTACTGCTATTAGTAGCTAGGCAGCGGCAGTCGCATGGCATGATCAGGACACACGATTGAAATGGTCCGCTGAGGTAGACGCTGTACTGCTCTATTACCCTTGATCCAGCGAGACGCAAGGAGAATGGCCTAAAAATGGAAGGGCGCGGGCGACGTCTTCGGGGCCGGGCCGGCGGGGGCCCCGGATCGACAGCGGATGTGCCGCGCGCCCGTCGCCGTCGGCGAATAGAAAGGAATTCCATATCGAGTAACTTTGGCGGGCGTCGTCGCGCGGCTCGATCGCCTCGTCGCTGTCGCGGCGGCACGTGTCGACCGCGCGCGGCTCCCGCGCCATCACGCTGGCGAAGGGGGTGACGGCATCCGGGGCAAGGAGGATCGGAGGAGGAGGAGGTCGCATCCTATCGCATCGCATCCGCGCGCCGGGGCGTCGAGGGCTTGGCTTCATCACAATTCACAAACGAGCGAGGCGAGCACTCGGCTACCGACGTGCCGCGCCTCCACGGCCCCCGCAGCGCCAGGCGTGCGCGCGATTTTTTAAAACGTGCGGAGCAGGAGAGGAGGAGGAGGAATGCTATTCTCGGGGCTTGCAAACAGGTCGCGTGAGGGGCGAATTGTGAACGGGAGCAGGCACACGTCGAAAGAGGGGTGAGGGCGACGCGTATCTACCCCGTTCCTTCTCCTGCGCCACCCAGGGACCGCCGCATCGTCGTCGCTCGATCGCACGCGCATGCTCGCGGAGCTCCCTTTTCCAAATACTAACACCAGCAGACCACTGACTTGATGTTTGTGGATGGTCTTGACGAACGACAAGACTTGATTCAACCGATCTATGTTATCTCGACGGACACTTCACTGCTGGAGTCATATAAGCATTCCAGATAGTCGCAAAAAAAAAAAATATATAAGCATTCCAGATGTGACGTTGGTTCGTATCCGAGGCGTTTCTAATTCCAAGTTGATGTGTACCCTAGGCACTGGTGCATGGCTAATCACTTCAAATCCTGAATTTTTGACACAGGCAAGTTTGATTCAATTTCAAATTTTAAACTTGGAGGCATGTTGGTAAACCAATTAACATTGTATGTTTGATTCTTCAACCAATTCCTTACACTTCCAGGTACTAATTAACGAGCAGCAACGCCACCCCGTACCGAACAATACTTTTGTTATGTTCATTTCCTTTCCAAGGTACGTAAAAAGGTGCCAACATTTGACTTAATTAATTACCACAAGAACTCAAGCCGCCAGAGGTACCGCAAAAGGCGAGAATAAGCTACCAAGATCGGCACATATAGTCTTTCAATTGGGGCCTTTCGCCCCCCACTATGAACTCGAGTGATCATAGGTAGAAAGGGATGTACTCCCTCTGTTTTAGAATATAGACAATATTGGATTTGGGCACGGTAACTAAAAAAAAGTGGAAAGGCGAGGAGGAGTGAGTCATAGAAAATGATGCAATGGGAAGTGGAAACGAGGAGAGAGATATGCATTGGAAAGTCATAATTGCATATATTTTGGCAAAAAAAAAAATTGAATGCTAGGACTGTCTATAATTTGAAACGGATGAAGTATTTTCATTGGCAGATGGTCCTAATTAAATAGTTTAAAACACTCTAACAATAATAATTTGCTCCTTGTGTAAATTATTAACACTCATAATTTGCTCCCTCTATGAACTCAAGTGAATATAGGTAGAAAGGAATCTATTTCTTCATTTCTGCCACCGAAAAAAAAAACTTCATTTCTGTCATTTAATACTTTCTAGTTCCTTAGTTTAAAACACACTACTCTCTTCGTCAAAAAAATGTTAGGACTTGTTGATTTTCAGACATGATCATTCATCTTATTTAAAAAACTTTGAAAATATAAAAACAAATAAGTCATGCTTAAAGTTTATCTAGTAATAAAACAAGTCATAACAAAAAAAACATTGTCTTAAATTTTTTGAATAGGAAAAATAGTCAAACACAATGTTAGAAAGTCGATAAGTTATAATATTTCTGGATAGAAGGAGTAATAAACAACAATCATAATTGCCCCCCTGTGTAAATTAATATGCCCTTGTACTAGGTTCGCTCTTGGTGATTCTAGATCGATCTAAAAGTATTGCGTACTGTACGTCTGTAATTTGCCCAACCCAAATTTATGAGGTCAGAGCTTTTGTTTTTGCAGGCTTCCCATGGGTGGGATGCCCTTGTACTAGGTTCGCTCTTGGTGATTCTAGATCGATCTAAAAGTATTGCGTACTGTACGTCTGTAATTTGCCCAACCCAAATTTATGAGGTCAGAGCTTTTGTTTTTGCAGGCTTCCCATGGGTGGGTGCTGATGAATTCGTCAGGTCAAGGAGTGAGGTTGGACCGGGCCGGGCCTTGGAGGTGGACGAGTTACAGAACAAGACAAAAAGCTCGGGACGGTGACATGCCGCCTGGTTCTGATGAAGAGTTTGCTGAAGGAGTGCAAACTGGTAAAGCTGCTGCAGAGAAGTCTGCCTGTGATTATCCGAAGCTCCAGCTGGTATTTCCCCACGTGCATGCAAATCATAAGGCAAGGCATATCCGATGGGACAATCCATGCAGCGTACAGCAGCTACACGCCTCTCGATCGGGAGGTGTAGACGACGCTAAATACATACGGGTGACGCGAAGGAGAATTACGTCAGAGATGAGAAAATTCAGGTCCAACAACCATCTGCGACCGGGATGAATTTCTTCAGTTGGAATAGGGTCAGAGCGTAAGCAAACTTGCCGTTTGATTGACAAGAGGAAAGGCGCATCGTCAGATATATGTGCTTATATTGGCCAGTCAAGATTGTTAAGCATATGGTTTTGCTCCGAGGTTGATTGGATTGATCGTCGGTCAAATTGTATTATTTATAAACACGTGATGGTATGAACGATCGACATGCTTCTTTCATAAGAGACGATATACTGTAGTTAGCAAACGATACTACTATTTGGATATTTGTTTTGGTTGGTAGTTCGTATAATGATGAAGGCACTTTGTTTTTTTCTTTTCTGCCGCAATAGACCGACCTTGCAACGCGCACCCTTTTCTGCGCACGAATACTGGGTGCTACTCGGCGTGGAAAATGGATTGAGAAATGCGGTACTTCCGCCGCCAAGTGTGGAGTCCAGAGGCATGGGTCGTCCAATTCGTTGCTTTTGACTAGTAGTACGGTGGCTTCATGGGCTGGAAGTGTTGTTGCACTCAACAAAAAGATGGTGATAGCATCAGCCCCCGGCCGGGCCCCTCCTAGAGTTTTCAAAGCGTGATCTAGATAACTGAACATCTGGCTACAGTTGCTTTCTTGGCTTTAGATATAAATTGATTGATGGGTCTTTTTGGACTTTACTCTGGAAAGAAGTCGCCGAAAGAAATTTCTTCTTTCTATACAGTACTACTATTTTCTGGCCTTGCATGGTATGGGTACATGAGCTGATCGGACTCTCGAGTCTGTAAGATTACCCATTCACACAATCTCCCCAAATAAAGAGGCGGATCGATTTGACCAGAAATCAAATCAGCACATGCGAAATCTTATAACCACCGACAGGCAGTTGGTGTACGAATTGGAGTATCTTACATGCCACAATAGGAACACTAATCTCCTGTAGTCTCGACATGTGAGCACCTGCCGATTAGTCACAATGCAAACAGATCAAGTTGTGACGCTTTGCTATCTAAAAATAGAAAAGAGGACAACAGTTTCAACACGAACACCACCAGAGCGGCCTATCGCGAACACCCAAAAGGAAAAGCGAGCATCGAACATGCATTGACAAAAAGCAGAGCAACAAAGAAAAAGAAAAGAAAAGAAAAAAAGATAGGATCAGAGTACCAGTTAGAAGAACAGGATTAGAGCACGACAGCAACGTGATGCTTATCCTCGACGAGACTAGCTAGCTGGTCGCACTCCGGCTACAACGACAATGGTCCAGCGAATCCACTTGTATCGAGCCAGTGCAACCGCGCACGTACGTGACCTGATCATGCACGGTGGGGGCCAGGCCATCAAAGGATCTAACGCGCTAGCTTGTTGCATGCTGCCAGCAGGGTCGTCGTGATATCCGATAAAAAAGCGGGCCGGCCGGCGCCCATACGAGTTCGTTGCGTTGAAGCATCGTCTGCGTACGTGTGCAGCGCCAGAGAGAGGGCGGCGGCGCGCGGTCCGCGGGGTGAAGACGACGGCGGCAGGTGACCGGCGGATGACCGCCGCGCGTACGCCAACGCCGTCACGCGGACCCGGGGCGCTGTCACACCGCCGGGTTCTCCGCTCGTGCGTGCGCTCGCACGGCGCGCCGCCGAGAGCGACGCGCGCGCGATTTGTTGGTTAGGCGGGCGAGCGCCTGGGGCAGGCGGCGTGCGTGCGTTGCCGCATCGTCACACGAAAGGCAAATCCGATTGGCGGCAGCCCGCGGAGGTAAAGAAAGAAAGAAAAAAAGAAAATATGGCGTGCCGTGTGGGCGTGTGGCTGGTGGTCGCCAAGCGTGTGTCCGTCCGCGTTGGCGTTGGCGTTGGCGTGGACTAGGTTCGTACGTAGAGGATGACTGGATGGGGGCGCCGTATCGTACTCGTATACATGAGTGTAGTGGTGTCTCTGTGCCTCTGTGGTTTGTGATGATCCGATGATGGTTTTCTGATCGATTGGAGGACTGGATTGCACGTGGAACGGCTTTTAACCCCGTGCGGCGCAAGAGCGTAGTTTGATTCCTCTTTGCAATAATAGTTTAGCCTTGGCTAACACTACCAGAAACTTGATCTAGGGGGTTCAAAAAAAAAAAAGAAACTTGATCTAGGGTTAAAAACCGTCAGCAATATTAGAAAAACCGTCACAAATATATTTCCTGTGGGCAAACCGTCAGAAAAATCCCCTCACCAATAGATCGACAGTCGTGACGGTTTACCGACAGAGATAATGTTTGTGACGGTGTTGGTGCTTTCTAGGGACTCATTTTATGTGACAAATAAGGTGTTTTTAATACCTTATTACGTCATTATTGTTAAGAATTAACCCCTATTATTATATATATGCGTAGTTTCTGTGTATTCGAAAGATTTGCAGGAAACAGGTGAAAATTAAGAGACTACGAGTAAAGAGCTGCCGGAGGCCCGAAGAACGAGGAAATTGGAGTCCGTGCCGGTCGGCACGGCCTGTGTGCCGACCGGCACCATGGAGGTCGGGGCCTAAACTTGAAGCCCACTCGGAGAATATGAAGCCCAGAAGAAATATCAGAGTCGGAGTCGGTGGAATCCAGCCCACAACCGAAAGAGACTATAAAGAGGAGATCTTGGTCGCGAAGTAAAAGGAGAGGGACAGACATACAGAGGTTTTGACCTAGGTTGAAGGTTGTGGCGGCGAAGACGGCGATCACCGATCATCACCACCAAAAAGGAAGACTGTGCCGACCGGCACACCGCTGTGCCGATCGGCATCTGTGGGACCACGCCAAAATCCTGCGTCCTACTGTACTCATGTTCATGTGTTGCAGTATGATGCGTGAGTAGATCTCATATTCTCTCCGTGGCGAGGGAAATCTGGTTATGTAACTCTCACGCTTACAATACTCTTTTGATGTGTTTAGTCTATGTGATGCTTTGAACTCGTATCCGATCAATACGTGTTTATTACATAGTGCAAGAAACCAGTAGGGAGCTATTAGTACCTTGTCGTGACAGGATCGGGGCGAACGAAACCACCATGTCTTGTAGAATACCAAACCTATCAATTGAACCATGACCTGAGTTGCATGCCACTACCCCAAACCATAGGAGAGAATCCCTTTCATAACCTTGATACAACCGCAGGCCCTTTCATCTCTAGCTGTTAACCACCCTTTCTACACACACCTTTGCTATATTAATTTAGTAGTTTAAATAATAGTTTAAGTCCCGCTTGTTCTCTGTGGTTCGATATTAAACCTTGGAATACTCTAAGGGAAAAAGTGCTACAACTGTACACCGTCCTCTTGCGGTATATAAGTGGGTGCGTACAAACGACCAACAAGCACGTTTTCTGGCGCCTTTGCCAGGGAACAAGCCAGTTCTTTTACTATTTATTTATTCTACTAACCTCTAATCCTCTCTTTTCTAGTTTGTTTTTGTGTTTTCTTTCTGTGTTTTCAGATGGGTACTCCTGAACCGGCTCATACGGTTAGGGAGCATTCACTACCGTCTCCGGGATTGATGATTCCACAAACTTCCGATGAGAAAGTCACTGCTTCGTCATACGTTCTCAACCCGACCATCATCAAAATGGTCGAGAACAGCAAATTCTCTGGGACGAAGGACGAGAACCCGTACACACATCTGCAAGATCTAGAAGTTCTCTGTCAGATCTTTAAGCATGAGGGAGTGCCTCAGAATTGGTACAAATGGTTGCTATTTCCATTTTCTCTAGATGGAAGAGCCAAAGATTGGTATAAATCTGCAGCCCGTGAAGCTAAGGGAAACTGGGATAAGCTTGTAGGAAATTTCTGTTTGCATTTCTTCCCGCTTCCGAAGGTGCAGAAACTGAGAAGAGAAGTGGTTAACTTCGAGCAAATGAAAGAAGAGACCCTCACGCAAGCATGGTTACGCTTCAAATCTTTATTGAAGCAAGGCCCCGATTTGGGCATTGATGATAACTTGACTGCTCAGACATTCTACATGTCTCTGGAAGGAACCTCCAGGATGCATTTGGATAGTTCAGCTGGAGGGAGTTTCCTCGACTTGACTGCTACTGCAGGTCTGGATCTTTTGAGTAAGATATCAAAGACTGAAGCTATGCATAGGCATTGGGAAGAATTCCAAGAAGATCCAATTCCCCCTGAAGGGTCGACGCTAGCAAAAGGTTCTTTGGATTTGAGAGCTGAAGCGGAAAGCTGTACAGTATCCGAAGTGGGATTAACAGTAAGAACAGAAGAACCAGCGCAAGGCGATCTGAAAAGACCCAGATTGGAGGAGGTGCCGACCGGCACGGCATCTGTGCCGACCGGCACACTGAAGCCCTTCGTGCCGACCGGCACAGCTCTCGTGCCGACCGGCACGCTGCCTGCTGTTAAAGGGATTTCCAAGACTGAAGCTGCAATATTAGAGGAGCACGAGAACAGCTTCGTGAATAAATTTCCAAGACCAGTAGGAGATCCAACCTTGAGCAACGCTAGACCGTTGGACGAGTTTGAACCATTGGATTGGATCCCTATAGATTTTAGCTCAAATCTGCAAAGTATGAGGAGAACATATGATCCAAGGTATGCCTCTTCTACAGGAGTTCAGTATAACTTCCCTAAAGACACTAGAACTTCGGAAATACTGGATAATGTCGTCATTGGAGAAGTATTGGGGAAGTTATATAAGGACGATATGGAAATTGATCAGATGGAGGTTCAACAAGCAATGAAGCTATTTGATAGTTGTTTTGTCCCATCGCCGTATGAAGGATTGTGCGGAGTATATGCAGTTGGCTTTACGGAACGAACGGAAGTTGATCCTTACATACCGTGCGAGATTGGATATAGAAGCTTTCCTAAAGCATTATGTGATTTTGGTTCCCGCGTCAGTTTGATGACGTATGAAGCATTCATGGATATGCCTTATGACATAAAAGGAAGATTGCTAGGAACCGAGCTTGACCTAATCATAGCGGATGGAAGGAGAACTAAACCACTGGGAGTTATCAAAGATCTGAACATTGAGGTAAAAAAGAATACTATTCCGGTGGATATCTTTGTTCTTGATAAAGGTGAAGTAGGTGTTGAAGATATTATTTTGGGAAGACCTTTCTTAGAGCTTGTACAAGCTGTTATCGATGCTGGAGAAGGTCACCTCAAATTGACTCTGGGCGGAGAGGAAGTCCTCTTTGAATTCTAAGACCCACCCGTCGCTCAAGAAAGTGACGACCCACCCTCTCTCCAAGAATTCTTCACAGAAAAAGATGAAGAAATTAGTACAGGATACTCAGACCCGTTAAACAAACTGTTTGAAGAGTCAGACAGAGAAGAGGCCGAGATTCAGGACGGTGCCGACCGGCACGACCCTTGTGCCGATCGGCACAGTGGCGGTGCCGACCGGCACGGAGGTGAAAATCCTCAATTTGAGCCTTTGGGTAATCTGGATCCTGGTGCAACATGTTGCGGTTCTTATGCGATAAAATTAAATTCATTAATTCCGCAAGCGCACGGATCACCATTGTAGCATTTCACCTTGGAGTATTCCAGGGTTATCGTATTTATATTTCCGCAGGGAAGTAGAGCAAAAGGTAGCTGAATAATAGCTATGCATTGGATAATTTGGAGAAAGAAATATTGTATCAACTATACTTGAGACGGGGGTAAGATAGGCATGATAGATATGGGTGGCACACACATCCTCAAATCCAAAGTAATAAAATAAATCGTAGTATACATTTGGGAGAGCAACGAGATAGAGTTAAGGCTACCTGTATGTTTATCTATTATTTACTTTTCTAGCAGTCAAGTCTACAAAGATTATTTACTCTAGCTAAGCTCATACACATACAAGTCATGTCGTTTCGGGGCACACACGTGCTAGGTTAACCGATGAAGCTAGTTCAAACCTAGGGATCCGTATGCTATAATTAAGACCCTGCTGAGTCCAACTCGGACGTGGTGGATTACAGAGACCGGTGCAGCTGTCACATACACTCACGGCTACCATCCTCCGTGGGGTTGGGTGCCAAACGTGCATAGGCCAAGATCTAAGCGCCACGCTTACAACCCGCCTAGAGGAGCTACTCTTGATCAACGGAGCAGTCCTATCAAAGAAAGAACAAGCACAGATTTCACACGACGTCATCTCCGACGACGGCACTCTCTCGTACTCGCTATTCCAACAATCATGAATCCCACAACAAGACTTCTACGAGCACTTACTTAACGAATAAATAAACTAAATAGAAAAGAACTACTAAAATAAATAAATAAAGATAAAACTAATTATATAATAAATAAAATAATATCTCAAGAGTAAGATACAAAGAACTATACCGAACTCCGAGAATACTCCGGAAGCCCGAGAGAGCTCTCACTCTACTCTACTCTACTCTAACTCCCAAAGCTACTACTCAACTAAACTAATGAACACTTGGATGAAGTGTGATGGTGCGCATTGATTCGGAGGCCGAGGGGTCCCTTTTATAGCTTGTGAAGGCGGTGAAAGCACCCTGGCCGACTTTGGAGAGGCGGCGCCGACAAAGTCGGCCGGCCGGCCTAGGGGGTGGCCGGCCGGCCGTCCCTTCGGTCGGTTCGCCACCGTCTTTTGCCTGAACGCTCCAGATCATCTCCTGATGGCGGTCCGAAGGTCGGCTACTTCGTGGGGTCGGCAGAATTGGATTGAGGGCCAAGTAAAGGCCCAAATAGCCCACCTTCTAGAATGTCGGTGGAATTCTGCCGAGCTGGGCTTGAATTGTGCGTTGAAGATTATTTTCCAGCCCACTGGAGGAAGCCTGGGGCCTGTGGCCACCAGGTGGGGCCGGCCGGCCAGGGATTTTCCCTGGCTGGGCCCACTTTTCTCCATTATTCACTCCTGCATCCAAATATTCACCAAAACCTATGGAGTAGCATTATTCCTATCTACTATGCACAAAATCTTCGTGTTATGTATTTATTTACCGGTAGGGTGGCGGTGAAAACATGGTTTAACGACCGCCAACAACCTCCCCAAGCTTAAACTTTGCTCGTCCCAAGCAAACTCAACTCAGGGTACCGGCGGATCAGGAGTTACAAAGAAGCGCCCCATGGGTAATAAAAATGCAACAACATACTCCCTAAACAGTGGTAAGTTTACGAGAGCACAAAATATTCATGAGTGTTGCAAAAATCGTGGGGCTTATATGTCACACCTTGTCATGCAGCATTGAAGACTAGAACGGCATTTTCGGACAAGTACACAATTCTAGCAGGTATGCATCCAGAGTTTTTATGTGCTGCAAGGTAAGGTGCAAAAATTCTCCTTCGTTTTGGTAGGCACTTCTCTTACCTCCCTGATGTGAGTCTTATTCCTACAAGCTTCACTCATCCTACCTTCTACCAAAAAAGGCTTTGTATGTGGAGCTTAGTATGGAACGCACAAGTGCCATGCATATATTGTAAAGCTAAAGAATGAGTTTCAATCAACATAGCAACTCCATTTATTTTGGTCATAAGAGATGATGTGATGGAGGGGGAGAAAATGGACTCACACTTGTGGAAGGGGGTCTTTGAAAAACATTGGTCCTTTAATTTGCTCAAGATGTTTATGATAAGAACCATATAGCCATTGACTTTTGTCATGCAACCATGGAGTTTTTTTTTACAACTCCATGGTGCAAGGGGCCATAAATTTGAATGGTTCAAGGAAACATTTTTGAAATATTCTTGAGCATTTTGGATGGACCAAAAGTTTTGCAGACTCTGAAAAATGTTTGGTTGATTTATCCAAACATTCCCCTTTTTATTTGGTGGAGAGAAATTTTCGAAAACACACGCGAAGGAATTATGACCAAAATTAGGAGTGCTTAGTTTCAAGAGTACATCAAACCTTAACAAAACTCAATGCACAAACAAATGACTATGAGTGGGGCTGTTTCGAATATTATGATATGGCTCTGGTAGGTGAATAAATCCTCACACTAAGAGAAGTGTGCCAAAACAGAAGGGTTTTAGGTACTTGCAGCAATTCAAGAAAAACATCTCTGGATGAAACCATACTAAAAAATTGCAACAAGTCCTAATCATGCCATATCACAATCCACAATGCTCAGACTTGGTGTAACAAATGCAACCCACGGAAACAAGCAAGACTCATGATGTGATCATGCTCAAGTAAAAATAACACATATGTCAGGAGTAGAGGTTGCATCTATGCGACACATGGGAAGCTAATTTGTAACTCGATCATCATTTCCCTTAAGCGTAGCATAACACCTAGATTCTAGCATTTATTCGAAACAGGGAGTTTATTTATTTATTAAGAAAAGTTAGGAATACTTACCTGGGGGTCCTCCCCAAGCTTGAGTCTTTGCAAGACTCGAGTTTGTATTGAACTCCTTCTTACCTGGGGTGCCCTCCCCAAGTTTGAGTCTTTGTAAGACTTAAGCTTGATTCAGGCTCTTCCTCCTCCTTCTTGATCTGCAAAAAAGAGTGAGGATGATACAAGTAGCTAGCCCCTAATGGGCATCACCGGGAATCCTATTATTTTTGTTATTTTTAAATTTTTTTTTATTTTGTTTTTATGATTTATGAAAAGAAAAACAAGTGCTAGGCCTAGCTAGGATAACGATTGGGATGGCCTCCCCAATCGGAGGGCTCTCATTTTTACGTCTTTGAGCTAGACGTTCTCCATGTCTTTTCAGCTCGTTTGGACCTCGCTCGCTGGAGAATCTTGCGAGGTAGAGGTTCCTTCTTTCTTCCGCCACACCTTGGTTGTCTTCTTTGTGTTGGTGGCGGCGACCTTTCCTTCAATAGGCGCCTTTGTTGTACTCTCATCGGTCGATACCGTAGCTGCCTTCTTCTTTCGTGAGCGCCTTGCTCTCCTCTTCTTAGGCGATTGTGATTCGCCTACTCCTTCTTGCGGAGGAGTAAGAGGGGTTTGAGGTGTAATTGGCAGCTGAGGCATCCTCCTTGGAGTCCTCCAATATTTTGCTAGCCTTCTTGCATTCTCTCTTTCCAGATAGTCTCTCATATATGCAATGAGCTTGTCTGGCTGTGGCATGGGTGGAGTAATCTCAATCTTCTCCACTCTCCTTGGGTCCTTTCCATATATGACCCGTACTTGCTTGCATTGCTCAACCTTAGGCTTGAAGTTAAACGTTGCTTCCCTGCCGTTGAAATCCAAGTGGATCTCTCCTGCCCCCATGTCAATGTTGGCGTTAGTGGTGCTCAAGAACGGCCTCCCAAGGATGAGAGGGGTCTTGACATCTACTTCCATGTCAAGCACAACAAAGTCGACGGGGACGAAGAAGTCTCTGATCTGTACGGGGACGTCTTCGACAATCCCCAAGAGCAGGCGCAGTGACCCGTCTGCAAGCTGGAGCTTCATGGTCGTTGGGGATAATGGATGGTTTAACCCATCGTACATCGCCTTCGGCATGATGCTCACGCTCGCCCCTAAGTCACATAGTGCCCGAGCGAAACAACGGTCGTTGACCAAACACGGAATGGTTGGCCATCCGGGATCTTTTCTGATCACATCCTTGGGGAGTGCGGCATCCAAGTCGCTCTCTTCACACCTGATGGTTATTGCATTCACACTCTCCTTGGGATTAACTTCCGGTTGCCCAGGAAGTTTACCCGCACGAGGAGACTGCACAGCTGAAGCTATTTGCGCAATTTGCGTTTCTAGCATCTTGTTATGGCTTAGCTGATTCTGCAGAGCAGTGCTGAACGACTCTAGCTAGGCATCTATGCTCTCTAAAGCCTTGTCGGTAGTAAGAAATTTCTTACTAATACTGTCATTGATCTTGACCTGGCCGAGAACAAGATCCTTGATAGAGGGCTCATAACGGGAAAGATTACCATTGTTACCTCCCTGATTCTTGTTGAAGGAGAGGTCGGGCCTTGAGTTCCAGCCGTAGTTGTTCTGGGAGCGGAACCCATTGCCATTGTTGAGGAAATTGCATTCCTCTCTCGTATTCGGGCAATTGATGCCCATATGCCCAACGCTGCCGCATTCCTCACATGTCATGCGGGAATTCGCAACTTGCAGGTCCTGCGGAGACTCCACCTTGCGGAGTAGCTGATCGAGCTTGATGGCGAGCATGTCCATCGTCTCCACTTGGTGTACTCCACGGGCCTTGGTGCTCGCCGCTTGGCGTTCACCATGAGTCTGGTTGGCCGCCACCTTCTCAATCAACTTCTTAGCGTTCTTCACGCTAAGGGAGAAGAAGGAGCCGCCTGCTGCGGCGTCGAGGTGCTCTCGAGCGGAGGCCTCAAACCGTGGTAGAAACTCTGTATGAGGAGCCATTCTTCCATGCCATGGTGTGGGCATGAGAGAACGTACTCCTGCATCCTGTCCCAGGCTTCCGCGGTCGACTCATCTGCGAGCTGTTGGAAGC
Organism: Eragrostis nindensis; assembly: GCA_012490785.1. Classification (NCBI taxonomy): domain Eukaryota; kingdom Viridiplantae; phylum Streptophyta; class Magnoliopsida; order Poales; family Poaceae; genus Eragrostis; species Eragrostis nindensis. Next base: position 197,476 of record JAAXCT010000889.1, read on the forward strand.
CCGATATCTTGTTCCGCAGGGGCAGTCGTCTTGCCCGGCGGGAAGAACTTGGCGATGAAGGCATTGGAGCATGCCGTCCACGTGTCGAGGGACTCTTGGTTCGCGTAGAACCACTGGAGAGCCTTCCCCAACAGAGAGAATGGGAAAAGCTGTAGTCGGATAGCGTCCTGAGGTGGATCCTTTATGACGAAAGTGTTGCACGTCATCAGGAACCTTTGGAGGTGAGCATTTGCATCCTCCGACGGCTTCCCACAGGAAGGACTGGCCAAGATCATGTTGATCAAGGCTGGCTTGAGCTCGTAGTCCTTGTTGGTGGTGCGCGGGTTGGGTCCCACGCGGATGTTCTCCGTAGTCGGCGCGGAGAAATCATTGATCGTCTTCTCAACAACGGGGTCGGCCATGGTGTTGTTCGTTGAAGAGGCCCTGACAACCGATGGAGGAGACGATTCGAGAGCCAGAGCGTTCTTGCGGATCTGTTTGGTGAGTTTTGCTCGAACTTTCCTCAAGAACTGCTCTGGATCTGAGTGGAAGTTTTCTGGTAGGTCGAAACCAGTCATGCACAGTCCTGTTTCAAATTTCCACAACAAAAAAAAACCAGGACAAGGGTAAGCCCGCAAAAGTAAGTGATAATTATTCTTCTCACAAACTTCAATGCATTTATTCAGTTTCTAACTGCTACTTCCCCGGCAATGGCGCCAGAAATGCTTGTTGGCGGTTCTTATGCGATAAAATTAAATTCATTAATTCCGCAAGCGCACGGATCACCATTGTAGCATTTCACCTTGGAGTATTCCAGGGTTATCGTATTTATATTTCCGCAGGGAAGTAGAGCAAAAGGTAGCTGAATAATAGCTATGCATTGGATAATTTGGAGAAAGAAATAATGTATCAACTATACTTGAGACGGGGGTAAGATAGGCATGATAGATATGGGTGGCACACACATCCTCAAATCCAAGATAATAAAATAAATCGTAGTATACATTTGGGAGAGCAACGAGATAGAGTTAAGGCTACCTGTATGTTTATCTATTATTTACTTTTCTAGCAGTCAAGTCTACAAAGGTTATTTACTCTAGCTAAGCTCATACACATACAAGTCATGTCGTTTCGGGGCACACACGTGCTAGGTTAACCGATGAAGCTAGTTCAAACCTAGGGATCCGTATACTATAATTAAGACCCTGCTGAGTCCAACCGGACGTGGTGGATTACAGAGACCGGTGCAGCTGTCACATACACTCGCGGCTACCATCCTCCGTGGGGTTGGGTGCCAAACGTGCATAGGCCAAGATCTAAGCGCCACGCTTACAACCCGCCTAGAGGAGCTACTCTTGATCAACGGAGTAGTCCTATCTAAGAATGAACAAGCACAGATTTCACACGACGTTATCTCCGACGACGGCACTCTCTCGTACTCGCTATTCCAACAATCATGAATCCCACAACAAGACTTCTACGAGCACTTACTTAACGAATAAATAAACTAAATAGAAAAGAACTACTAAAATAAATAAATAAAGATAAAACTAATTATATAATAAATAAAATAATATCTCAAGAGTAAGATACAAAGAACTATACCGAACTCCGAGAATACTCCGGAAGCCCGAGAGAGCTCTCACTCTACTCTACTCTACTCTAACTCCCAAAGCTACTACTCAACTAAACTAATGAACACTTGGATGAAGTGTGATGGTGCGCATTGATTCGGAGGCCGAGGGGTCCCTTTTATAGCTTGTGAAGGCGGTGAAAGCACCCTGGCCGACTTTGGAGAGGCGGCGCCGACAAAGTCGGCCGGCCGGCCTAGGGGGTGGCCGGCCGGCCGTCCCTTCGGTCGGTTCGCCACCGTCTTTTGCCTGAACGCTCCAGATCATCTCCTGATGGCGGTCCGAAGGTCGGCTACTTCGTGGGGTCGGCAGAATTGGATTGAGGGCCAAGTAAAGGCCCAAATAGCCCACCTTCTAGAATGTCGGTGGAATTCTGCCGAGCTGGGCTTGAATTGTGCGTTGAAGATTATTTTCCAGCCCACTGGAGGAAGCCTGGGGCCTGTGGCCACCAGGTGGGGCCGGCCGGCCTAGGGTGGGGCCGGCCGGCCAGGGATTTTCCCTGGCTGGGCCCACTTTTCTCCATTATTCACTCCTGCATCCAAATATTCACCAAAACCTATGGAGTAGCATTATTCCTATCTACTATGCACAAAATCTTCGTGTTATGTATTTATTTACCGGTAGGGTGGCGGTCAAAACATGGTTTAACGACCGCCAACAGAGTCCGTGCCGGTCGGCACGGCCTATGTGCCGACCGGCACCATGGAGGTCGGGCCCTAAACTTGAAGCCCACTCGGAGAATATGAAGCCCAGAAGAAATATCAGAGTCGGAGTCTGTGGAATCCAGCCCACAACCGAAAGAGACTATAAAGAGGAGATCTTGGTCGCGAAGTAAAAGGAGAGGGACAGACATACAGAGGTTTTGACCTAGTTGAAGGTTGTGGCGGCGAAGACGGCGATCACCGATCATCACCACCAAAAAGGAAGACTGTGCCGACCGGCACACCGCCGTGCCGATCGGCACCTGTGGGACCACGCCAAAATCCTGCGTCCTACTGTACTCATGTTCATGTGTTGCAGTATGATGCGTGAGTAGATCTCATATTCTCTCCGTGGCGAGGGAAATCTGGTTATGTAACTCTCACGCTTACAATACTCTTTTGATGTGTTTAGTCTATGTGATGCTTTGAACTCGTATCCAATCAATACGTGTTTATTATATAGTGCAAGAAACCAGTGGGGAGCTATTAGTACCTTGTCGTGACAGGATCGGGGCGAACGAAACCACCATGTCTTGTAGAATACCAAACCTATCAATTGAACCATGACCTGAGTTGCATGCCAGTACCCCAAACCATAGGAGAGAATCCCTTTCATAACCTTGATACAACCGCAGGCCCTTTCATCTCTAGCTGTTAACCACCCTTTCTACACACACCTTTGTCATATTAATTTAGTAGTTTAAATAATAGTTTAAGTCCCGCTTGTTCTCTGTGGTTCGATATTAAACCTTGGAATACTCTAAGGGAAAAAGTGCTACAACTGTACACCGTCCTCTTGCGGTATATAAGTGGGTGCGTACAAACGACCAACAGACGGCATTTTCTGACGGGAGGCCGATAGGAAAATTTTTCTACACAGATTTAGAATTCTGACAAGCCACCGTCAGCAATATGCAACAAACCATCAGAGAAATAGCCAATTTTGATTACAGAACTTGCACATTTATCTTTATAATTTTCTTCATGTTAGGAATATACATATGTAGATTTTATATTGAAATGATACAAACAAGAAAATTCATGTTATTTAGAAATGTATATAAAATTACAAACGGAGCCATGGTCAAGCATCTTTACAATTCACAAACAATGCAAGTAGCAACCACGTATGTACAACCAAGAGAATTACATCTATACAACCTAAACATACATCGTCTTTGATCTGGTGCCTAAAATTGCTCAGCCATAAATCTGAGTCATGGAGGCACAAACTATGAATTTCTAAACAATCAGCAACAAGTAGATGTAACTTCATGCGCGGAGATCATATCATACCTTTATCTTCAGAGTCCTGTTTGTCAAATAGAGGAGCTGGCATGAGATGGACAAGTCTATATCATTGAATTGAATATAGTCCTGGTTGAAATAAAAGGGAACAGCATAAGGATAGTTAATCTGAGCTATTCCACAAACAACTGAAGCTAAAGTGAAAACCTCACAAGGAAATCGGCACAAAGCAAATTATTTATCCTCAAGTTCTTTCAGGCTGGTTATTTGCATGCCTACAGACCTGCAAGCATTTGTCAATTTCATCTAAACTACCGTCTGACTAAAGAATTTACAGATTAATTAGAAGTATAAACCCGTTACAGCAAGGACACACCCTAGGCGCCATGAGGAGCTACATCAGATCAGATTATAAGCCATACACACTTTTATTCGCAATAATAACTTGAAGATCAGATTATAAGCAGAGTAAGCAAGCAACACCAAGCAGTCTAAGAACAAGAAAGGGATGGGGATGTGCACCAAAGAACGAACTTTACCTACATCTTGCTTTGCGGTAGGAGACCGCTGCAGCACCGCTGGCATTGGTTATTGCGTGGAAGGACCTGTGGCTGCCGGCAGTAGAAGAAATCCATTGGATCCCGTAGCTCGGAGCCGCGTTGCTACGCCGTCTCTCGGAGCCGCCGCCGTTGATGGAGACCCGCCGGATCCGCATCTCTCGGAGCCGTCACCGTTGATGGAACGCCACCGGATCCGTGTCTCTCGGAGCCGCCGCCGTCGATGGAGCCCGTCCAGGATCCGCGCCTGGTCTGCCGGGATCTGAGCCTTGGCCTCCTCGGCTTTGAGGTCCTTGGCCCCCGCTGATCTGAGTGCTGTCCGGCTGCTCCACCCGCGGCTGCCTGCGCAGTAGTCGAGCCGCCGTCACGCCCAGAGCTAGGAGATTCGGATGGAGAAGGGGCACGAACGGGGACGGGGGCCGGGGAGGATGCGTGTGGCGGCTGAGAACAGGAGTGCGAGGATGGGGCGGAAGTGGCTAGGGTTGGGGGTTACCGGCTCATCTCTTGTGGCACCGTGGGCTGGGCCTTTTTTTCTGTGCGTCTGTGGGTTAGAAGCCCACAGCAAAATTACGTTTTCCTGTGGGTTCGTATCATACTCTCACCAAAATCGTATTTTTCTGAGGGTAGTTAGGTACTCTCATTGAAATTGGTTTTTACTGTGGGTAATATGAAATACCGTCACAAAAATTCCAGGCCCTCACCAAACATCCAGTTTCTGGTAGTATAAGTACGTTATTAAAGTTCTTTGAGAAAATGGGAAGCTTGGTAGACTCGAGATGAGGGTTAACTGGAAGCAGATCGGTGAAGTATACACCATTGCACCCACTTGTCTTTGTGAGAATTATATTTAGCACCATATCTTATTTTCGTACTCTTATACTTCACCGTCCCTGATTTTTTTATTAAAAAAAAAACAGGGGGAGTGCTCAGACGGGAAACAACCTTCCTGGGCCACAAAACACGACTTCCACGTCGAATTGAGCCACGAGAGAGACTTTGGATTGCTTTGTCATTCGGCCTTTGTTTTGCTACTTTCATGAGCCCAGCCCGTTGCCTCTGACCAAAACATCCGGCCTATAAAACTTACGCGGGCCGAACTCACCATTTCGACGGGTCCGCTTCGTCGTTGACGGCGGTGAAGCCGACCATGGTCACACTGCCATCGCCGCCGCCGGAGCATACGATACAAGCGAAACTTCACTTGATCTGTGCAGCTCTACCCTTAGCGTTCCAGTCAAGTTCGTAGTTCTTCATCAGAATCATCAACCCATGCCGTCTTCTCTGGCCAGTTCTTCGTGTCCTTGCGTCGCGGCCGGTACGTCCCATTTCGATTCAAGCGCAGCTAGAAGGCATCGTTTTGTTCCTGGCCCCAACAGCCTGGACCTGGAGGCATCATGATGAGGCTAAGATTAGTCGGACCTGCTCTCCCTCATGCATGCTCGACTTAAAGCCCATCAACTGCGGGGTGCCAATCTGGATCTTGTCAAACGTAGCATAAAAACCACTCCAACCGACTGAAAGCTCTGCTGTGACCTGTGATCATGTCTAAAGTGGCTCTAAACTATCCGGAGTATAGTCCTAATCATGTCTCCACTCCACAGGTGTTCGGTAGCTAAGTCTAATAGACATTGTTTCAGATCATGGTGCGGCCTACCTTGCACACGCTGAAAAGTTGACCGGATTTTTTGCAGCTTTCCCCCGAAGAAGCTTTACTGGTTTTGGATGCATGCTCCTGGCTGGCCAGGACTCTTCTGTGCGAGGAGGCTGCGAGCACCTGAGCGGCGTTAATGTGCTGTGCTCGACTGCTCGCTAGTTGATCATCAGAGAAGGGTGAGCACTGAAAGGCACTTGGATAGTACTAGTAGTACTGTAGTATCAAGCGAGTCCTAGGTAAACTAGGCCCTACAACACAAGGTGACGAGTTTCCAAGCAACGATCACTTGTTACCACGCCCGTCCAATCCAAGGACAAAGCACCCAAATCACATTGGCACCACGCCGTATGGGAACAACAGAGGAGAGCGTACGTGACACCCACAACCGGACAACGGCATCAGTACGCTGGCCCATCAGCCAGCGCTCTGGCCGTGTATCTTCGTCTCCATCTGCATCTACCTCCCTCATCCGGCCGGGGACACGGCGAGTTATGCATTAACCGTGCGCGAGGGACGAACGATACGACGCGGAAGCCAAGTGGCGAATTGAAGGGCTAGAATTGCGAACTCCTCGTTGCGAAACAAAATCGTCTGCGGCGGTTTACTTGCCGGATGTATTTACAGCGTTATGGTAATCATGGCACCATGAAGCGGAACCAAATCGTCGGCAGTCGCTAGTCAAACGGCACCACCGTGCCGTCGTCCATCCGAACCGTTCCTTTCATGTTTAACGATGCTGGTTGCAGCGATCGAAAAACAGCCCGTCGTGCTTCTCCAGCATTCTTTGGCCCACGTTTGGCCCAAACAACAGTGTCATCGTTTCCATCGTTCCCTACCAACTCTGAAATTTTCCCCACGCATCCCTCTCTCTCTCACCATGGCGAGAACACAGGAATCAATTCCTCTCCTATACCTACGAATCTTGCTGCCGGCAGCCGCTTTTAAGCCGATAAACTGCACTCTGGTTTGCGAATCTTGCTGCCGGCAGCCGCTTTTAGGCCGCTAAACTGCACTCTGGTTTGGTCCCCGTTGATTTCTTCGGATGATTTGGTTCCTCGAGGCTCCTAGAAGCACGCATCGTAGCCGACGAGAAGGAGAGCGCGATGCTAGAGCTACTGGCAAGCACCGACGACGAGCGGAGGAGTACAAGCAGCTGGAGGCGTTGAAACAGTCATCTCTCAAATACTCCGGCCAGATTACAATTCTAAATGGGCCTAATTAAGGTATTTGGACTAGTATTAACACCTTGAGAGAGCCCAGGTACCTCTCATCGTTGAAACGGCACGGCGTGCCGTTTGACTAGCGACTGCCGACGATTTGGTTCCCCCTGAAGCATGATAGGTACCTGTGTTCGTGACGGGGACATCGGACAGCGGAGTATTAGTAGTGGGCTTGGAATTCTTGCACGGGAGCCAGCGTTTTCGTAAAGAGGTTGCTTGGGTATTCAGGTAGTATTTCAAAGGTTGGTTGCTGGCGCCGGAATCGACCAACCAAATCCAGACACAGACACCGCCGTAACCAGTGATAGACGAAACAAAACTTTCGTGGTAGTGCACGGCTTGGTGCGACTCCGCCATCCATACCAACCAAAGTGTGCGACTCCGCCATCCATACCAACCAAAGTGTCAGCGTCAAATCGGACTCGATATTGCGGGTGCCTGCACTTCGCACAGGGTCTCTGTGTGCTCTGTCGCTTGCGCGGGTGAGGCCACCCAGATGCAGCTCTCCAGCGTGCGCGCGCTGGACTGAAGCGAGCGGCGGCGGGTCACGCCTGCTTCGCTCGCATCGAGCCACGCCTCTTGGAAAAGCTTACCTCCCTTTCAAAGGATGACATGCCAAAGGTGGAAAAGGAACCAGGACAGATAGAAAGACGGGGGCTGGACGCTATATCCAGCTCGAGCCGAGCAGCGGCCGGCTGTCGGACAGCGAGACGCGCGGTGGTTCTTGCGGGGTTTCGAAGGGATCAGGATCAGATCACGGGTGGACTCTGGAGTGGAGCGTTGCGAAGCGGCGTGGGGACAGCCCATGAGCCGAGTAGAAAAGGCGTCGGCCACGGCACTGATCGAGAAAAACAAGGCTGTCTGCTCCCCCAAGTTCCTTTGGTTTCACGCATGCGTCACTGTACTATTTTTCTAGCGATGCTCTGTGTGTAGTAGCCCGGTCCTGGCAAGAGCACGTCGAGCACGGCGCTGGCGCTACTGGACGACGCTAATTTTGTGGAGGAGCTCGTGGGTCCACCCATAAGTCCATGATACGACACTGTACTACTCTGATGAGAGCGTGTGGCTTGGTTTCCGGCGTGATGAGAGCGTGTGGCTTTGGTTTCCGGCGTGTGACCAGATGCGACACTGTACTACTCTAGCATCAAGGGAGCACCAGTTATACGTACTGGAGTACCTCATAGCCATAAGCAATGAGGGTGCATAAAGCTTATGTGAGTTAACACTTAATAACAAGCTTGATGAACTTGGCATTTTTGGAAATAGTGATGAGTGGATATCACTTTCTACGTTTTGAAAAATCCTAATGGGAACTTTTTTTAATTTCTAAGTATCATGCCGTGCATACAAAATTTGTTCAATGTATTTGGTTGAAATGATATTGATGGTAATTGATCATGGGTTATGGGTCTATCCAGTTTCCCTTTTCCACTATGCTATTTTTGATGCGGGGTGGGGTGGGGAGGGGGGGATGGCCTCAAGCTCGGCCCTGACTCGCTGAAGCTCAAAGGAAATGTAAGCTGATGTGCGATGAGCCTGGCTCCTCCATTGAGAATGTGGATACCATCATATTTGAGGCATAAGTTCGAGAATTGTGAATTGAACTTTGATGTTAGAGTGAGAGAGGCTAAGAGCATATAGAGCTCCATGAGTGTATCAACATTCAACCTACTATGCACCCATTTTTGCTTTCTGTCTAGGCGATTCTATGTTCAACCTTCAAGAGTTGTTTGTTACAAAAGGCTGTGAAGTATTTAAAAAAACGACCCGAATAGAGTTATAGCATTCTTTGATTCATGCTATCTACATGAAGACCTCCAAATAAAGGGGAGAGAATAACAAGGAGACAACAAAAAAGGGGGGATGAGCACCCCCCCCCCCCCCCCCCCCCCCCACACCACCACCACCATCCATCCTATATTCGCCACTAGTTCCCTTCAATCTACATTTCAATAACGCACTATCACTAGTCACAATTATGTTTTTTATCATTGGATAGTTCATATGATCAAAAGGGTGTGACTAAAACAATATGTTATTTTTTTTGTTTACATGTTCTGTCGTCGGACTCACACAAACCCTAGAGGCAAAACACACTTCACTGTGCTCTAATGCATAATATCTTCACCGATGAGGTAGGTTTTCTAGCGTTTCAGTTAAAAAAAATAGCATGCTGCCTTTTGTTTTACTTCGTAGTAAAATATAAGATTTGGAAGCCAATAAGTAAAAGTTTGAGAGCAAATGTTTTGACTAGAACATTCGCATGACATAAAATAAATAACTTATCAAACTAAAAGTGATTTTATCTCAATTTGAAACTTCAATAAATAGTGCAATGTATATACTTGAGCATAAGTCATGAAATACTGATTACATATGCACACGTTGCATAGATATACACGCCCTTTAAATTTAATGGGACACTTTTTTGAACAATGAATAGTTAATACTAACGCGACATAGCATCCTCTCGAGTGTACTTTTATGGATTAAGCAAACATTCTTCCAGGGGTCTGCCTTGTTATTTTCAGGTAATTATGTTATAGACATAGTAATTCTCAAATTACCGAAACAATCACGTAGGAAATCATATCTCAAGCATTTTACATGCGCCATTGCCATTGCAGTCTCTGCAGACAACAGTATTGCCGTCGTGACGTTTGCACTTCCCGCCTCCTATCCTGACAGTGAAGCACTCATGAGTCATGACGCCTCCTATCCTGACAGTGAAGCACTCATGCCTGCGCAGCCACAGGCAGTAGCATTTCGAAACATTTTTTTTAATAAAACCCGAACCAGTAGAGGCCAAACCAAATCTTTGTTATTTTACATCTCGCTTTCGTCCTCTTTTTTCACTAAAAAAACACCAACACCACCTGCTTCCTTCCCTTCATCCCCACTCCACCAAACCCTCGCGACCGCGGGGAGCAGAGCAGCGGAGCAGGAGGTGGCGACCGGAAGCAATGGCCAATGAGTGGTGGCGGCGGTGGTGGTGATAGCGTCCTCCTCCTCGCCTTTTCTCCCCACGCCCTCTGGTTGGTGCAGTGGGTGGGAGTGGGGGGACTCGCGCTGCCTTGGTCGCTTCTCGGCCACGCCCTCCCGCGCCCGGATCTGGGCCGCGCTAGCGAGATCCCGAGCTTCGGGTTCGTGAGCCCCCCTTGCTCCGGTTGGGATTTTTTCTTCGCCGTTTTGATGCTTGTTGGATAGTGCTGGCTTGTACTGCGCTCGTGCCGATTCGTACTGAACTGGTTTGCTGCTGGAATGGCTGCTCAGGTGGCGGCGATGGAGACCGCCGCGCCGGGCGAAGGCCAGCGGTTCAAGCGGATTCCGCGGCAGGCGTGGGCGGGGAACCTGGAGCTGGATCCACTGGTACGCCTTGCTTGCTCCCTGTAAACCAAGTGGCTGATTTGCTTGTGCGACTGCTGCTGCGGCGGTGATTTTACTGAGGTTTTGGGAGCAATGTGGTGTCATAGTTGAAATGTGGTGCGTGGGAAGCCTGAGGTTTTGAAATGTGCTGAAATTGTGCTCGGGATCTCAAATGTCATGCTGCTAGTTTCTTAGGGTTTTGAGGTGTTTCTGAGTGTGCTCATGATTCGGCGAGAGCTCTGGGGTGTAAACTTATGGCCATGCTTCAGTTGGATTATCTATGTTGGATAAGTAATGGCTTTACATTGTCCATATTCAAACATTACATTATTTTCGGGGTTTGATACAATTCGAGCAATAATTTCTATGGATTGATCATTTTGGCAGCTAAACCTGGGGCTACACTATGGCTTACCTTTTCTTTCTGATGTGCATGCTGTTCTAGGATAGAATTATTGGCAATGTTTAAAAATTTGCATGATGCGACGCGCTCTCTCCCGGGGTATCGTGTGTGTGACCAGCACTTTTTGTTCGTCATGGTAACGTCTAGGTCTAGGCTGTCCTAGGCACCAATTTTTTAAAACTGATTCTCCCCTGTGCATTACGAGAACCCATTCTTAGTTTGTAACATGTCATGTTGCTCCTTGTGATGATAATATCCAAAGACCAAAGACAATATAGTGATGCTTGATTTTAAGATTTTAGGTGCTATCAAGAGCTAATGGCCTTCTTAATTTTCAGCTTAATGAAAATTTAGATCAGTGGCCACATCTGAATGAGCTGGTACAGTGCTACAAGGCTGATTTTGTGAAGGATGAGTGCAAATATGGACGATATGAAAGCGTTGCTCCGCCATCCTTTCAGAATCAAATTTTTGAGGGACCTGATACTGACATAGAGACAGGTAACCCATCATTTTTGTGGCTGGCCTAGTTTAACATTAATTACTTGTCATTAATTCTTGCTTCTTCCTGCAGAATTGCAGCTTTGTAATGCTAGACATTCCAAGCCAGATGACGCTACGGAAGATGACACACCTAGCACCTCAGGAAGGCAAATATATGAAACAGAACCATCTACTTCATCTTCAAAAGTGGTAAGAGCATGCTCTCTGGATTTCTGTGAATGTTCATATCATATTTGTGGCCTCTCCTCTGCGGTTAATCTCATTGCCTTTACAGGAGGCTCTTCATATTGGATAGGAAGTGATATTTCTTATTTCATGCTTAGTTTTTTTTATGCTCTTTGTTTGTTACTGGTCATTGCTTCATTCCTTTTGCGTTCAATGAACTCTAGTACTTTTTTCACTGCATTGTTGAAGTGCTATGGCAGAAATTATTAGTAAAATGAAATTGAAGCATTTTGACTACCAAATGCTATCTATTTTCTATGCTCTTGTATAATAATATTCTCTCCAAGTTTTTTGTTCTCAGTAGCAATTTTACCTTTGTTTTCTCAGCATTGTAGTCTGTCACCGCTGCCGGCATATGAACCTGCATTTGATTGGGAGAATGAGAGATCTCTGATATTTGGCCAAAGGGTGCCAGAAAGGCTCCCTGCAATAAACAACAGGTTGCGTCAAAAGGCAGACTAAAGCATTACTCTTGTCTTTGCGTTTTCCCTTCTTTTTTGCTTTTTTTATGATTATTATTAATCAAGTTTATATTACTTTGTACTAATTACAGTGGGCTGAAGATAACTGTCAAGGTATTATCTTTGTCATTCCAAGCTGGATTAGTCGGTGAGCGAAAATAACACTTTATTTGATTGTTTGTTAGTTGCTGCATTGTAATTTTTTGTATACACTTGATAGCACAACGTTAACATGCCATTTTCACCCGTCCGTGCAGAGCCTTTCAGTGGAACAATTTGCTTGTACAACAGAGATAGAAGAGAGAAATTGTCGGAGGACTTCTATTTTCACATACTTCCAACAGAAATGCAGGATGTAAGGCTCTGTGGAGCTGCTCCTTTCTGGACCTCCTTTCAGTTTGTAAACGGTTGCTACTGATACCTACAGATAGAGACATAGCATGTCAAACGTGCTTGAATTCCACCTTAAAGTAATTGCCATCCTTATCCACCATATCTAATATCTTTTCTTTTTGACTTGATAGGCTCAAGTTTCCTTGGATCGTCGAGGTGTTTTTTCGTTAGATGTCCCTTCGCCATCAGTCTGCCTTCTGATTCAGCTAGAGAAGGCTGCTACTGAAGAAGGAGGAGTAACACCTTCCGTTTATTCTCGTAAAGAGCCTGTGAGTGACAAGATTCTTCATCATACTATCCGAAATGCGCTCCCTTGGTCGATTGAGTTCTTATTATTCCTGTGCTATTTTTTTTTTTTGGTGTGTGTGACAGGTGCACTTGACTGAGAAAGAGAAGCAAAAACTGCAAGTCTGGTCGCGAATCTTGCCTTATAAAGAGTCATTTGCATGGGCTATGATTCCTCTGTTTGAGAGTAACCATTCTGGTGGTGTCGGTGATGCTGCCTCTCCTAGCAGTCCTTTAGCACCGAGTATTTCAGGATCGAGTTCTCAAGATAGTATCGTAGATCCTGTTTCAAAGCTTACTTTAGATGGCAAGCTGAACCATTACTCTAGTGGAAGCTCAGTTATTGTAGAGATATCGAACCTAAACAAAGTGAAAGAAAGCTACATAGAGGATTCTCTCCAAGTAAGGAACAGCTCTGGATATTCAGTTGACGCTTGATCTTTATTATGTTCAATAATTAATTCTTTTGTCACGTGTAGGATCCAAAACGGAAAGTACACAAACCAGTGAAAGGAGTATTGAGGTTAGAGGTGGAAAAACTTCATAATGGCCACAATGATGTGGATAACGCTTCTGAAGCTGGAAGCATGGTCAATGATTTGAGTGACGCCGGTGAGCTCAACAATGGCAGATGCAACAGAAGTAGCTTTGATGGGACCCGCAGTTCTCTGGATTCTAGTGCCATTGTCCACAAAGAGTCACACAACAACGGTCAAATTTTTAATGCTGAGAACGGAGACTACGTAAGTGAATGTGTTTCTCAATGGATTACTTTTCTGCTACAGACTTGTTGAATATCGGAACTTATTTAGGGTATCACTTTTTGTGTATATATTTGATGTGTTCTTGCGTGATTCTTGTCATTCTGCTGATAGGAGATGGACTTTTTCTTGTTGCAGTTTCACGCTTTTGACTTCAGGATGCTGACACGAAGCGAACCATTTTCACAACTTTTTCATTGCCTTTATGTGTATCCGTTGACTGTTAGCTTGAGCCGCAAAAGAAATCTATTTGTAAGGGTGGAACTGAGAAAGGATGATTCTGACATCCGAAAGCCTCCGTTAGAGGTTTGTTTAAACAACCAGTCTACTTCCTGTCTGAATGTTGCTTGTCTTGTCAATATTCTTAGCCACTGGAAATGTGGGATTCCAGGCTGTTCATCCTAGGGATCGGAACACAATGCTACAAAAGTGGGGCCAGACACAAATTGCGGTTGGAACAAGAATGGCTTGCTACCATGATGAAGTTAAGATCAGTCTGCCTGCTCTTTTGACACCCCAACACCATCTCGTGTTCACATTCTACCATGTAGATCTCCAGATGAAACTTGAAGCCCCTAAACCAGTATGCCTCATGTTCTCTAATGATATGGATTATGTTTATTTTTTTATTTGCTGTTGTTTGACATGCTCTTATTTCGTCAGGTGATTGTTGGGTATTCTGTTCTTCCACTGTCGACACATATTCAGTATGCAATTTTCTTCTTATCTTTATTTCTTAGGGTGAAACGATAACATTGAAATAGTCTTAGCAGTTCTTCGTGCATGCATGCTCGTCCCAGCCATTGCTGTTTAACCGTGTTTTAATTTTAAATTTATGTGATACGTAACTAATACTCCCTCCAGCTATTAATACCTGAAGCTAGGACAGCTTAATATCAAGTTTTATAAACCAGAGAGAGTACCGTGTAATAGCACGCATTGGTCTCGGTGATAAAGAAAAAATTATCATTAGTATCATGGGATATTAGTTCGTATGCTGTCATTCCTATATTTGCTCCATGATTTGATGATGGTGTATAAGGAAATCTTAATGGATATTGGATCTGTGGTTCAGTATTTATATCGTCTTTGTAACGAACTTGGCGGCGCCATTTATCTACTAACATGGCTTTTTACTTCATGCCATACTCTTAAATATCGTAACATTAAATTGTGAGCAGTTATAAGGAATTAAATTGATATGCAACAATTCTGTGAATCTAATAGGTTACATTCGGATGTATCGTTACCAATTTTACGAGAGCTCGTCCCGCATTATCTTCAGGAAAGCGGAAAGGTTTGCTACGTGTATTTTTTTTCCTTTTCTATTTCTTCCATCTTAATTACAGCTATCTTCTTGGGAAGTACATTTGTGGTAATAAATTCTTGTCTAAATGTTCAACACAGGAGAGAATGGATTACCTAGAGGATGGAAAAACTGTTTTCAGGTTGCGCTTAAGACTGTGTTCATCATTATTTCCAGTTAATGAAAGGATAAGAGACTTTTTTGTTGAATATGACCGCCATACTCTACATACAAGTCCACCTTGGGGTTCTGAGCTTCTTGAGGTAACACCTGCTTCTGTCTGACTTAAGATGGAGCCTCTGCTGTATATAAGCTATCAACTGATCTTGTCATTCACTTTGTGCAGGCAATAAATAGTTTGAAGAATGTCGAATCTACTGCGTTGTTACAGTTTCTGCAACCGATACTCAATATGCTGCTTCATCTTATTGGTGATGGTGGTGAGACCCTCCAGGTTGTTAATTCGTTGCGTGCTTCTTTTATGCAGAATTATTTTGCATTTGCTTATCTTGCTGTCATCACTGTTTTCGGGAACTGCATTGCTTCATATATTTTTACATTTAATATTGGTTCTAAAGATGTGTATGGCTATGCTATTGTCTGTTTTGTAGGTTGCTGCATTTCGAGCCATGGTTAATATTTTAACCCGGTAGGTTTAATTTTTTTTGTTCCATTTATGTTTATTATTGGTTCCATATAGTTTTGTACTAGTTTTCTTGCACAGTTCTTGCACTCCATGAGGGTTGAGCCTAATTCCTATTCATTATTCATAAAAGCTAAAAGGATAAATTCGTAGTTACCTCGGAAGGCCATATATTTACTCGAAGAAACCAAATATAGTTTGCTTATAATCGGTTGTACTTACTAAAGGGGTGATGCATTCCAATTCCTAGTAAGCATAGGCTATCAGTGCTAAATACAGGGTACCATTGCTTTAGCATCGAAAAATGCAAACTGATACTACTGCTATACTAGTGACTCTGATTTGTCTAATTCTTACTCGACTCAATGCTAACTTCTTGAGCACTTGTTCAGCTATAAGAGCATGTTATATGCTTGCCTTGAGAGGAGAATTGCACAATAGTATTCAAGCAGTGCCTATCTTTCGCAAGATACTGATTTTTGGGCTTCCATTCTCTAAGATACTGTTTATAATGTAGATTCTGTTTTAAAACGGCTCGACACTTAAGAGACGGAATGACCCTTGTGCCTTGAATCAAGTTACAGATGATGCATTTATCTCGCAGGGTGCAGCAGGAATCATCTGATGGAGCTGAGAGAAATAGATTTCTTGTTAATTATGTTGATTTTGCTTTCGATGACTTTGGTGAGCGGCAAACACCTGTATACCCTGGTTTATCTACTGTTTGGGGAAGCCTAGCTCGGAGTAAGGTTGGCACGGATTTCTTCTGCCGCTTGAGCAAATCTATTATTGCAATTTTCTGTTCTTCATTTGTTGATTGCTTTCATATAAGACACTGCCAGGGTCATATTACTGCTAAAAATCCCTGATCTTGAATGTTGCCCATGTTGTTACTACCATTGTATCTGGCACCCATCAGTTTTAAGTTATATAGTTCATGAAGCCTTGAGAATTAGGGTTGGGTATGGTTATTCAAAAGTGGCGTGGGCCATAATCACTGCCTTTACATTGATGAATAAATACTGTACGAAGGCTTCTTAAAACTGCTCCCTTTGGCTTTTACCTTTCCTGTACCTCCTGTTCTTGCAATCATCCTACGTTAATATTTTTATAATTTTTCTGTTTCTTTGAAGCCACCAAGGAGCATCTTTGCCCTTCGATTGACTTGTTTCAGCAGATATGCTCGTTCTTTTTTCTCTTAACTATTTGTTCTCTTGGCTTTTAGGCAAAAGGTTATAGGGTTGGTCCTGTCTATGATGATGTGTTGGCAATGGCTTGGTTTTTTCTGGAGCTTATTGTCAAATCAATGGGATTGGAACAAAGTCGCCTCTTCTATCACAATCTTCCACTAGGTAGAATCGAACACAAATGCTTGATTACTAATTTTATTGTTTCCCATCATGTATGTTTAACTCCACAACAATTGATTGTTTTCTGCCATGCTAGGTGAAGATGTCCCACCACTACAATTGAAAGAAGGTGTATTCAGGTGCATCATGCAGCTTTTTGATTGCCTTCTAACTGAGGTTCATGAACGTTGTAAAAAGGGTTTAAGCTTGGCGAAGCGTCTGAACAGCACGCTTGCTTTCTTTTGTTATGATCTTTTATCAATTATTGAGCCACGCCAAGTTTTTGAGCTGGTAATGTTGGAACTCATTTAAAGTTTGTGATCCCCACTTTTTTTTTGGTTATTTAATGTTTATGTTTCTGAACTCTCATCGTTTGTCTGGAAAACGGCAAAGATTGTCCTGCTTTGCCTCAGCCTTCAGTAGAAATATCTAAGCATGGATATTTTATATGGTGCTAAAGACATATCTATTCTTCAGGTTTCATTGTATATGGACAAGTTTGCTGGAGTGTGTCAATCAGTTCTCCATGAATGCAAATTAACATTCCTGCAGATAATATGCGACCATGATCTTTTTGTTGAGATGCCTGGACGGGATCCGTCTGATAGGTAGTTTTCCTTTGTGTTCGTTGTTGAAATATCGTATTTGCAAAGTTTGTTGTGTGTTTATATGTCCTTTTTTTAGGAATATAATCTTTATATATCTTCCTGCTGTTCTTGTAGATCTGAATTTTGAACTGCTTTGCTTGTTAATTTCTAACACTATTTTACCAAATCTATTTTAGTGTAAGACCATTGTTTTTTTTTCTATTAAGAGTCTCTACTCCTCTAAGATCTTTTACTGCACAATAGGAGTATTTATGTTAGGAGCATTTGTATTTTCTGTTGTCCAGTGTTTCAGCGTAGGGATTCTAAACTTACCAGTTAATCCTTATAGTATATTCCATATGAATCACCAATCTATGTCTGCTCTTTGCTTTAGTATTTTAGAATAAAGAAATAATCATGTATAGATTTATATTGATTTTGTCACTACAGCTAGTCCAGTACTCCTCTGATATCCTAAAATGCTTACATTCAAACTTATAAAGCTGTGACAAGTGTTATACATCAAAGTTTTTTGGATTAATCACAAGGGCATTAGATTTATCTGCAAACATATGTTGTTATAATTATAACTCTATTAAATTATGTTATCATATGTTTTGGAAAAAGTAATGGCAAATGATTGCATGGTAACCATATCCATGTTATCAAATTCAAATGAAGCAACAAATCCATGGCAACTAACATTTTCGTAACTTTTCTCATATCCCTTGGTTATTTCAAGAGAGACTAAGTATCTCTGTAATTGCAGAAACTATCTCTCATCAGTTCTTATTCAAGAGATCTTTCTCACATTGGACCATGACGATTTATCCCAACGAGCGAAAGTAAGAATCTCAATTGTGAAAAACAGAATGCATTAGTATCATTATTGTTTGCTGCATGTTTAAGCGAGCCCCCTATCCAATACAAAAACTAACTCTGCATGTCTAAATTTATGATATAAAAATTGTTCTTGCTTATTATGTTTCAATATCATATATTGCAAACCTTGCAGGCTGCTCGAATTTTGGTTGTCCTTATATGCAAGCATGAATTTGACGCACGTTATCAGAAAAGCGAAGACAAGCTGTACATCGCTCAACTATATTTTCCTCTTATAGGACAGGTATGTGCTTCAGAACTAGCTATCTTGTAATGATTGTCAGTCATCAATACTGTGTTCCCTATACAAGAATTATCATGTATAAGGTTTTAATTACATTTTTTTGGCCTGTGCTTTTTGGGGGTTTCAGATCCTAGATGAGATGCCTGTTTTCTACAACCTAAATGCTGTTGAAAAGCGTGAAGTTCTTGTTGTGATTTTGCAAATTATAAGGAACTTGGATGATACAACCCTCATCAAAGCATGGCAACAGAGTATTGCTAGAACCAGATTATTCTTCAAGCTACTTGAAGAATGTATAGCCCATTTCGAGGTGCGTGCTATTGTTTTTAAAATGCTTAAAATGTCTCAATACTTGTTCTGTTATCAAATTTTATAAATTGAATTATAATATGATGGGCTTTGCCTTCATGGTAAGTTCTGGTGAGTCATATTCAAGTACCTTTTCTGGTGGCTGAAATATATTTCATTGTCATGTTTAGACACTCCTCAAAGTTGAATTGTGATTTTTGGTGTTTTCAAATTATCATGTATGTGTGCCAGTTCAACCTAGACTAACTCATCCACACTTATTTAAATGGTGGTATAACACGACGACGATATACTATCCAGATAATCCCAAATAAGGCTAAAAATGATCTGTGTATTTATTTACCGTTGTTATGAATCTTCTCTGTTTCAGTCAAACCATGCGTTCCTTTTAGTTCATTTGAATCTAAATCTCTTAAATGTTGTCTGCAGCACAACAAAACAGGAGACAGCTTGCTGCTAGGCTCTAGTTCTCGGAGCCCTGATACTGAGCGCCCTGGATCCCCTAAGTACTCTGAGCGTTTATCCCCCTCTGTTAATGCGTATTTATCTGAAGCTTCACGGCATGAAATACGGGTAACTGTTGCCACACATTATATATGACCTTCCTACTGTCTAATTGCCGAGCTCTAAGATTTTTACATAAGATGTTTTCTCAGGATCATCATTTTGCATATTAGATATACTACTCCTTGAGAAACTCGGCACAGTGGCACTTAATTACTATAAATCATCTTGGCTTTCATGAAGTGTCCTAGCATAGGGTATGCACATGTAGTCCTAGGACATTTACTAGACCAGGTACCACTAGCCCGGCAGAGTTGTCGCTTAGTGTTTGTTGGTGGTAACTGGCAATCATTGTGGTACACAGTAAACATTCAGAGAATGTGGACACTAATCATCTTGGGCCGAACCAGTCTACAACTGATTAGATTTGGCCAGTCTATGATAAAACCTGCAGGGTTAGGGACCCTTCAATCAATGTCACACATTTCCTAGTTTTCCATTGCTTTATTTTCTGCTTTCACGCCATTGGGATCACAAATTATGAAAATGTTGCACTGACAACAGACCACTCCCTCACTGCTGTACCTGCTGCACCAACAATATTGGGGCTCAATGCCAGATCCAGCCGTTGGATCCCGTGGCAACAGATAGATATTTAAGGATTGTTGTAGGTGTTTTTTTTTTTGAGGTAAATAAGTTGTAGGTGCTTGTTTGTTTTGAGGGAAATAAGCAGTAGGTGCTTGTTGCGTGGGACATTGGCTCGTAGTTTTTACGGATGACTCTTTATTAGCTATTTCATATTTGTCTCCATAATGATCACAGATATTTAATGCAGCCTCAGGGAACACCAGAAAATGGATACATGTGGAACAGGGTTAGTCCTCAGCTAAGCTCCCCTAATCAACCCTATTCGTTGAGGGAGGCACTTGCTCAAGCTCAGTCTTCAAGAATTGGGTCAACAGCCAGGGCACTGAGAGAATCTCTGCATCCAGTACTGAGACAAAAGCTGGTATGTGCTACAGTCGTATATGGTATTGTTATGTGTTTCTCTCTTTAACCTGAAAGAAAAATTCTGCAGGAACTTTGGGAAGAAAATCTTAGTACTGCCGTGAGCCTTGAAGTGTTGGGAATAACTGAGAAGTTTTCGGTTGCTGCGGGCACTCGTAGCATCTCTACTGATTATGCCAAACTAGATTGTATAACATCTATCTTAATGGGCCTTTTATCTAGAAACCAGCCCTTGGCTTTTTGGAAAGCTTTCCTTCCTGTGGTCTATAATATATTTAATCTCCATGGTGCGACACTGATGGCAAGGGAAAATGACCGCTTCTTGAAGCAAATTGCTTTTCATCTTTTGCGACTTGCTGTGTTCCGAAATGAGTCGATTAGAAAAAGGGCTGTTGTTGGGTTGCAAATTCTTGTCAGGGTAAGCTGCTTAGCTGAATTTTAGCTTTATACAATCATAAACTGAGTGATCCTGATACATATTTCTCGTGCTTCTAGAACTCCTTCAGCTATTTCAAGAACACTACAAGATTGAGGGTCATGTTGACAATTACTTTGTCAGAATTAATGTCTGATGTGCAAGTAACTCAGATGAAATCTGATGGTTCTCTTGAGGAGAGCGGTGAAGCTCGGCGTCTTAGGAAATCACTGGAGGAAATGGCTGATGTGAGAAGCAAGGATCTGTTAAAAGATTGTGGCCTTCCTGTTACTGCACTGGAGGCAGCTCCGGAAGGCTCCACAGATAATAGGTGGTCTTGGGTAGAAGTGAAACATCTTTCTAAATGTCTTGTCCAGGCCCTTGATGCTGGTCTTGAACACGCCCTCTTGGTAAGCAAAGTTTGCCCATGGACCCTACTGTGCTTCCTTTTTATTAAAAAAAAGACCACATGGCAATTGGAATTCTGAAATGATATTTTCCTTCATGTTTGAGTCATCTGCACACTAGAACTGCCAATGTGCTTAGCTCTGCCATCTTTCTCAATCTGAAATTTCTGAATACTGATGACCTGTAAATTGAACTGGTACTTTCAGGGTTCAGTAGTGAATGTGGATAGATATGCAGCTGCAGAGGGTTTCTATAAGCTAGCTATGGCCTACGCACCTGTTCCAGATCTTCACATTATGTGGTTGCTGCATCTATGCGATGCACACCAGGAGATGCAATCATGGGCTGAAGCAGCACAATGTGCAGTCGCTGTAGCTGGTGTGATCATGCAGGTTGTGATACTTCGTCCAGCAGTTTATTTATTTCGGTAGACCTGAAATTTCATGTATGTAGTTTTGTAACCTTTGGAACCTACTTACAGGCACTTGTTGGAAGGAATGATGCTGTGTGGAGCAAGGAGCATGTGGCTTCCCTGCGTAAGATATGCCCTATCGTGAGCACTGATGTGAGCGCAGAAACATCTGCAGCTGAGGTTGAGGGTTACGGGGCATCCAAACTAACAGTGGATGCAGCTGTCAAGTATCTTCAACTTGCCAACAAACTTTTTGCACAAGCCGAACTCTACCATTTTTGTGCTAGCATCCAGGAACTCATCATCCCTGTGTACAAAAGCAGAAGGGCTTATGGACAGCTGGCTAAATGCCACACATCACTCACAAACATCTATGAGTCGATTCTTGAACAGGAGGCTAGTCCTATACCATTTATTGATGCCACATACTACAGAGTTGGTTTTTATGGAGAACGTTTTGGCAAACTCAACAAACAGGAGTATGTGTTTAGAGAACCACGGGATGTACGTCTTGGTGACATTATGGAGAAGCTTAGTCACATATACGAGGCTAAAATGGACGGCAATCACACATTACACATCATTCCTGACTCGAGACAAGTCAATGCCGATGAGTTGCAACCTGGTGTCTGCTATTTGCAGATCACTGCTGTTGATCCTGTTATGGAGGACGAGGACTTGGGGAGTAGGAGGGAAAGAATTTTTTCTTTATCCACTGGTACGGTTCGTGCACGTGTGTTTGACCGTTTTCTTTTTGATACACCGTTCACAAAGAATGGAAAAACACAAGGTGGCCTTGAAGACCAGTGGAAGCGACGTACAGTGCTCCAGACAGAGGGTTCGTTTCCCGCTTTGGTGAACCGGCTGCTAGTAATCAAATCTGAATCTCTGGAGTTCTCTCCTGTTGAGAATGCGATTGGAATGATTGAAACAAGAACAGCTGCATTGAGAAACGAGCTAGAAGAACCACGGAGTTCTGAAGGTGATCAACTACCAAGGCTTCAAAGCCTGCAAAGGATACTACAAGGAAGTGTGGCTGTTCAGGTAAGGCTGAATATGTAAAGATATATGAGTGCCACCGCAATTTGCTTTATTTTCTTGTTAAGCTAATTATTATGATGTTGTGATGCAGGTCAACAGTGGAGTATTAAGTGTCTGCACTGCATTCTTATCTGGTGAGCCTGCGACTAGGCTCCGATCTCAAGAACTGCAGCAGCTCATTGCTGCATTGCTTGAATTCATGGCTGTATGCAAGCGTGCAATCCGTGTGCATTTCAGATTGATTGGTGAAGAAGACCAGGAGTTCCACACCCAACTTGTCAATGGGTTTCAGTCACTTACTGCTGAGCTTTCGCATTATATCCCTGCTATACTCTCGGAGCTATGACAGTACTGTAGCAAGCTGGAAATTAGGTAGCATGTGAATCGTTGTTCATTCTTTCAGTTGCGGCTCCCCATCAAATGTCCATATTCCATTAGTTTGGTTGTATAGTTGTGCAAACTGGAATTAACTAGCCAGTAGAGTTCTGTACCCTTTTACCGTACCGTGTCGCCGATTTTGGAGTGTAAAGTGTGTACCATCCTTAGGGTTGTGTATGTCACCGTATTGCTTGTTGCAGTTAGCTTACTGTACTAGCAATGAGCTGACGGTTTACAGACGTTATTCTGTCTTCTGGAATGATATATAGTGCCTGTTAATTCTGGGCGATTTTCTTCCTTTCTTTTTAAATAGCTAGTGCCTGTTTTGTCACTTATTTTTTTGCGAATTGTGTTTCCTCACAATTTGTTACTGCGCGATTAAATAACTTTTTTTTATCAGAACTGTTTGATATGGATTACAGTTTGTTCACGTACGTGCTTCAATTGTTGGTTGTCCACGGGTCCGACATGCTCCGGAAGGCGGTTGACATTTTTAGCGTAATGTGGGTGAGCATAATGCCTTTCAGTAGTTCTATAAGCTGCAATTTTTATATATTCTTTCTGGTGTCACTATTGACGAGCCCATTTATTTTAGTGCTCTCAATCACTTGTGCAAATACTAGAAAGGAAAAATGTTTCCAAACCAAGTGAGGATTTAAGCCATCTAATCTTTGGTCATACAATTAGGTTGCGTGCACGCTGTGCAGCAACAATCTACTCCTAGAAAATCATAATTGAGAAACAGTGTATTCAGATCACCTGGGCTTTTATCGGGAATCCAACATGGTTCAGTGAGAGTCAGATGCCACACCAGTGAGCTCGACAATACTCTGGTACACGACGATCATTGTACACTGCACTGCTAAAACTTATCTCAATATTGCTCAAAATGGCAAGGCGGCAAGGTATGAGTGCTCAATGCAGGTCCAGCACTTCTTGCCATTCTCACTACATTTGCATTGGATTTCCATTCCAGGAGTAGCAGGATGATTTGTATACATCAACAACAAATTCAACACCTAATACATGTATATACAACATCTAGCTAGCCCCTGCAACCGACTACAACAGAAAATGTACTAGAACAAGGCATCAACGCATGTAATTTCCCAGTTCAGTCAGACTATTTCAGACTATTGCCATCAATAAACCTCAGTGGCAGGGGGCAATGAATACAGAATCAGCAAAATCTGAATCCAAAAACCAATTATGGCTTCAAGTTTCTGGATGGCCAAAATCTCTCCAGAAACCAAAGAATGATCCTTGAATTCGTGGCAGCGTGATCGCCCTCCACAGGCCGAGTAGGGTTAGAACTTGCTCACACAGTTGCACTTCATGGGGTGAACCTTGGCAAAAATATGAGCATAGGTCAGCCAAGTTGAAGAAGCAGAATGTTGTTTCGCTGTTTTCTGGGGCAGCTAATCTGATTACTAAAGTGGCAGCTAAAAACCACCTCAATACCACTTTTCACTTTGTCCTTCTATCTGTACCTACCAGGAGCTAAACGTATAGTACTCAAATCTCAGTATGTTTTAGCCTTTCCCTTCGCTTTACTGCAGGCCCAAGGCATTCATGTGGATTAGCATAGAAGTAATCCTCTTCCTTCGGTTGTCCGGGGATAACTCTCCTTCTGGTAGGCTGGCTCATTCGGCCCCAATGAAGCTCCTTGACAGCAACAGAGAATTCGTCCCAGGAGAGCTCCTGATCTTCAAAAAGATCTATAAGCTCCACAAGTTTCTTCCTATCCAACTGTATGGTTTTGTGGAAGCCTGTAAACCTGCATGTCCAGCAAAATCACTTAAGTAACCTAGAAACTTATATTTTGCTGGTTTCATTCTTCGTCAATACAGAAACTATACTATTCGTGTGGAAACAGCATAAAAACACCTTCATTCACATGACAGAAAAATACAAACACATGTCTGCATACAAATAAAAAACTTCCACTTCCTACTAAACAGATAATCTTGCAGCAATAATGCCCCGGACAGAAGTCAATGAAGAACAAACAGCTTGCATATTCAAAAGAAGTGGGCATCCTGTAACAAACAGGGGGGGTGGGGGTGGATGTAGGAATACCTCCGGTGTCCTTCTACAACTTTAGCCATGTTTCCATCATTACTTGGGATAAAAACATCACTTGCGACAGAAACAAGATAGTCCAGTGCTGCCATTTGAGTTGAGTGCTTCTGAAAGAGGCGTAACTCATCATCAGATAAAAGCATCTCCTTACGCACCTGCATTTTACTATAGCACATAAATACCATTCCAACATTTGCATAGAATTCATGGGTGTGCGGTTAAAGATGAGCTTACAATGTTAGGAAATTCCGCCTTCAATGCAGCTAATCTCTTTTCACCACCATATATTTCGCCTGAGGCAATATATATTCGTGTGTTCCTAGGGAAACCAAGAGCTTTGAGTACTAATGTTGTTTCTCCAGGTGTAAGGGGGCACAATCCCTCAAGCCTTTTCTTCTCAGAGTCTATTTCCTTTTCTTTCCACCAGGGATATGAATACCTGAGGTACAAACAACGGCCAACAATGAAGATTGAAGATAAAGATTAGAATGAGAAAATAAAGTTTCTTACAAACAATGACATGAAAGCTACCTCATTCTCGTGAGCTCTTCTGTTTCTTCATCAGAACATCCATGTGTACAACCAGAGAAGGCAAGCATATCCATCTCATATCTCAGGTGAAGAACAACAAATGATCCAGAATTCCTAAGCATGGATATCATCTTATTACCCAGAGCCTCAATGAATGGTGTAAATCTCAATGCTTTGTAGTTGACATTGCAGCGAAGCTTTTGGAGCTTGAGGGGAAGGCCATTGTTTGCAAGGCGAGTATCTGTCTTGCTGAAACGTATCACCTTGTGTTTTCGTACTAGAGGCAAGACCTGAGATCAATACCACTCCGAGCGTAAGAAATGAGAAGATACAAAAGAAAATGTAAAGTTAACTGTTGGAGAAAGTACTATAACCTGTCTCAAGTAGTATTTCTCACTAGACCAGCTAATTGGCTGCATTGAGAGTGGAACTTGTCCACTGAACTTCTGTGGGAGTTCTTTGATAATCTTCACTTCATTTCTCAAAGAATTGACAAAATGATGTACATCGAAAATATCACCAAAATCGCTGAAAAGTGTAACTAGTTTGAATCAGTAATTTCACCCATCTATGTAATCAACCATGAAACGAGGGGTAAAATTGCAAACCTAGGATCAGCCCAGAAGGATTGCTTATCAAGTTCGGGTATCACCATAGTGAGATTCAAATAGCGTGCTACAGCTACCATGTCGCAAATCTGCAGAAAACATGCTTTTGTGAGGCATCAGCAAAGCACAGCTGGGGCCAATTCTTGAAGTCGTAAATGACTAAACACGGAAAGGGTCACAATAAAATGACAAGAGTAGACTGACCGCTGCTCGCATTTGGTTCAGACCACCATTGCATGAGACAAGAAGATAGCCATTACTCTTGTAAACTCCTGGATAAATGAAAAAAAAAAGGTTATATTTTGTGATGAAATTATCATTATTGCCATGAACAGGCAAAGCAATAAAGTCAGGTAGCATGAGTGAAATGTATTCTTAAGCACTCAAGTTTACTGCAACTACCTTGATCTAGTGGTATATTCAAAGGTAGAAGGTGAGTAGTTTCAACATCTAGCACCTTGCGAAGTTGAGTAGTTTCAACATCTAGAAGGTGAGTAGTTTCAAAGGTAGATGGTGAGAAGTTCCCTTGCAAAATGCCAGATTTCAACTTGCTGAGATTAGTTTTGTCAACAAGCCAAATCACAAATGGAGTTGGCAAAATAGGAGGACAAATCAACCAACCGCTATCCAGTCACATCACCCCTGAGAATTCTATGACTGTCCGCATCACAAACTACAGAGGCAGGGCAAGCGTCTCAATGACCAAGAACCAGGAACTAAGCGGGCAAAGAGAGACAAAATTGGTGACTGGTGAGCAATTAGGAGCCAAATTTCTATCATTAACCAGCCAATCCTAATTCGACAAAATTAATCAAGAATTGCATACCCACTGGAATCAGCACCGCAAACGTTCAGGAAAGCACGAAGGAATGCCAATGACAGAGAACCAAGAACTGCGACGAGGCCAAGACAGATTCCATTCAAGGGCGATTAAGCATTACTCAAAAATGGGCAACTTCCAGAATCGCCGCACGCCCAAATGCACGATATGAGCCAAGGAAAGATTCAATATATGCGGGCTCTTTCACTCACTCCCCTGGAACAATTCGATCCAACGGACAAACGCTCTAGAATTACCACATTTTGACTCCCACCACGATTGCAGCAAGAGGCGCCATTCCAACCAAGAATGGAGCAAGAAGTCCACCCCAATTTCAAGAGACCCGCGTTCCTCTTTTGGGAAAAGAAAAATCCAAGAAACACCACCCTGACACCAAAGAATCCCCGGATCAAAAAGACAAGAGCCACTCACTCCTGGGAGGCAGAGCCGGGGGCGCCAGGTGCGCGACCCCGCCCGCGGCAGCCACGGACGCCGCGGCGGAGGCGGCAGTGGAGTTGTTGCGGACGCCCAGGCAGGAGGGCCGCGTGATGAGCAGCGGCGGGCGAGGGATGCCGAGGAAGGGGCAGAGGTGGAGGAGCAGCGTCCAGGCCACGACGCTGAACGTGACCCGCGCCGCCCACCGGAGCAGGCGGGGCCCCCTATGCGGCGGCGGATCGCCGCCGCCGCCGGCGAGGCCCTCTGCTTGGCCATGGGGGCCTTCTTCTTCCTGCCGGTGCAGCGCTTTTCCTTGCCGGGCTCGCCACTACTAGTGGTGGAGGAGCGCAGGCAGGAGCTCTCGGTCGTTACCGTGTGATGGCGTAGGGAGGTGGTTGGGATTCCGGTCGGTATTAGGGTGCTTAACTGCAATATATTGGTGGGGGTCATTTTATAATCGGGCTTGGGCTTTGGCAGGATTTGGAAATCAAGATTTTTTTTTTGCGAGATTGGAAATCAAGAATTTGGCTCAATTTTGTAACGGAAATGCATCTGACTTGCACACTTCTGCTTACATAGAACGTGAATTTTTGTGAATAAACTGTTTGTGCCATTTGTAATTTATACTTCCTCTGTCTTACTTTTGATGACATTTGGAATAAGCAATTTACACCCATTAGTGTAAATTGTTTACCCCAGACATCATAAAAGAAAATAGATTAGTGACTAGTTATATTGGATCCACACTTGAGCAATGGATACGCTGAAATAAGTCCATTCTAAAGCCTAATTCTAAGACGACACAAATCCCCTGCCTTTCGGTATAAACAGGGAACACACACATTGATTTTTTTTAATTATTTGATAATTCACAGAGGAGGGTGACAATGATCAAGGGCTTGATGCCACTAAGATTCTGGAGCCTACAAAATTTCTTAAGAAACTGTTCAAATTTGTCACTTAGTTTACCGTTCATTATAGATGGCTCAAAGAATCGTAAACGTTAATGTGCGTCTGTACAGCTCGAGGTCACAAGAAGTCTACATTAGAGTCATTCATGCTTGCCTTTCAGGTGCAGGTAACCCCCTGATCCTTGAAAAGATCACAGAACTGTAACATGAGCAGAACCAGCATTAGGCCTCTTGGACGAGTGTGTGAATGAAATGCTTCAACTCCATCTAGTAGTACACGGAATCAAAGATAGCACCAAAATTTCCAATTAAACATAGTTCACTTGTTGGCATTCAGGTTTCACCAGTCAGACATACATTCGAAAGCTAAGCGAGGGAACGCCATTTCAAATTGACCACATTTCAGAATACGAAAATTCAACGGTCCGAATCTGATTTGCTAGCCTAACCGAACAGAAATCTAACAGATTCAGAGAGGAGAAGATAACTTCCTAGTCTTGAGCCTTGTAACGACATCAGCATCTGTGATCTCAAGCATCTCAGCACTCATCTTGCGCTTCTTCAACTTGCTTGCATCTTCAGCTTCACTTCCATGCATCTCGTCACCTCCACGAAGTCCTGGCGCATCAGTTGTATCTGCTCCCGGCGATGCAAGAGAAAAACTATCTGGTCAGATTTCAAACATGTGGGCAACAGTGTACTACACAATGATCAACAAACAAATGCCAGATCAAATACATGAGCAGCTGGGAATCTTCGAATATTTAATTTGATGTTGGATTCAAATTCGCTAATTAAGAATCATGTGAAAAATGATATTAAGGTTTCTACAAACTTAGGATAGAAGCAAAGCATGCAACTATCTTAATAGATTCTAATATACACATGTATAGTAGACAAAGAAACAAGAAATTCCATGTTGTAGTATCAGTTCTAGGGTGTAGCTGTAAGGATCATCAAACTGCCTCACTGCCTCAGACTGTTCAAATGGGTACCCAAGATTACGAACAGAACATCTTGAATATAGCAATGAATAATCTTAAAATAGATAAATCCAGTAGACTGTAGACATCACACATAGATATCGCTAAAATTACTCTTTGTTCTGTCCCAAAATAGAATTCCTAGTTTCAATTGTCTTCAGGGTGTG
Organism: Eragrostis nindensis; assembly: GCA_012490785.1. Taxonomy (NCBI): domain Eukaryota; kingdom Viridiplantae; phylum Streptophyta; class Magnoliopsida; order Poales; family Poaceae; genus Eragrostis; species Eragrostis nindensis. The sequence goes on from JAAXCT010000889.1 coordinate 226,887, forward strand.
TTGGGTATGTACACAATTATCGATGAGTTTCGCCAAAAATAAAGTATAACCTATGTGCTAATTTCACCGAACCTAGTCAAAGACTCAGACACGTTTGTCAGATGCAGAAACAGAACCAGTAGCAAGTAGAACCACTAGCACTTTATTTGATTAAGAACCTGAACCAGTTGATTCAGAATCCGATTCAGTGTTAAATAGCTAAAGCAGAAGCGCCATCGTAACTTGGAGAACTGCTAGCCCAACATGCAAATCAGACATCATAGAATCAGATGTTCCATTAATGGAAAATCCTACGGTTAAAAATAATGGTTATCAACACTTGTTCAAGGGGATAGTAAGGTACTAGCTCACAAAATGTACACCATCCAAAGTAACAACAAAAATTGAATGATTGGATTTCGGAGAATGGCAGACCTGAAAGGCTTCTTGTTATCTCCTGTCTGCACGAAACAATGAGTTATAATTTTAACAGGTACCAGAAGAAAGCAGAACAACAAAGTATGTATTGCCCACCTCTTTTCCTTAATGAAACAAGCGATATCACAAGCCTTTTGTTTCTTGACTTTCTTCGTTAAAGGCCTTAGAACCGGCCGCACTCTGTTAAGCACGATGTAAATATGAAAATGCAGTTATCAACATTAGATTTTTGCAGTATAACGAAAAGCACACAGATAATATTTGGTCAGACAAGAACCCACCCAGACAGGTTAATTTGCCAACGCTTGGGGGCGTAGTGTGGCAAGTTCAGCTTCCCTTTGAGCTCAGGGCACTTGAGGGCCAAATCCTTTAGCCTTCCTGCGGCTTCCTCCCAAAACGCCATCCAAGCAGAGGGACCCCTGCAAGAGAAGCATTCGACCACTACTGATCAGCTAACTGCATCACATCGGGGAGCTTAGCAAAAGGGCTTTAAAGTATTTATGATATCTAATACACAACACATTTGCGTAAACAGTTCACTCTTATCTGCATCAGTACAAGGGAATCTACAAAGGTAAGTTGCTTAATAGGTAAACCTACAGATACAGCCAGTCTAATAGGCGCACAACATGTGAACAATTGTTTCAAGATTGTAAACTTCTAAAGGTGGACTGAAGGACTTTCAACACGGGCAAATAATAGTGTTCCCTTTATGAAACATCATCAGAACATAAACATTTGTTTTCTTAACGGAATATGTAACATGGTTTACATTCTGATTATTCCATCAGTTCTGAGCAACTAATAACCATGTATCAACAACGGATCAATTTAAGAATTGGCAGCCACACCGTTAGGTTTAGCTATACAGGTATAGATGTTAAACAGACATGACTGCACGGGATATTAAATATATATGCTGCTGCAGAGCCCTAATCAGATTAGCCAAAGCTGTAGATTGAAACCAAGTTGGCTACACGATCGAAACAGGTAAATTAATTTTTACATAACCTATTAAAGTTGACAAAGATATGTCTAGGTGGATTTTATGGACATGCAAGATGTCAGACCTAACGGTGAAGGTAACATCAGTAAGATATTCAGGACTGGCATATGACTCTCACAGAGGAAGCAAGAATTTACCGACAAGTAACACACCAAAAATTTGAACATGATGTAGTAACCTAGAAGCTGAATGATTTGAAATAATAAAGTCATATCATTTGGTCTTAAATTTGGTGGTAATCTTAAATGGCATGCCATGTAGCCTTTGTGTAAGTGGTGTGGTGGAAAGTAACTAATCGATTACATGATCAACTGTCGAACTGAATCCTGTAAGTGGTGTGGCTGGGATTAAAGTGTGTACGATAGCACAAGCCAAGAAGCAAAGAGTAATGCCGCCATCTACCCGGCACAATAGTAATCAGCTTGGTGATGAACCCAGCAAGACAAGAAAATGAAGCGGGTGGTAATTGTGATGCAGCAGAGGAGAGCAAGCAGGAACGTCCTCCATCCGTAGCGTACCTTGGTGGGTTTTGTCGGACCTTGTGGAAGAAGGCGGGCCAAGCGGCTTTCCAGGGCTTGGCCTTGGCCTCAGCTTCGTCGAGGACCGGGTAGAGCTTGTCGACGGCTTCAGCTTCGCTGTTTCCGGCAGCGATCATGCTAAGTACTCGAAAGATGTGGAGGTAGTTGGAGAACTTGATGGCCTCAGGAGATGGCGGCTCCGGCTCGTTGGACCGCACGAACAAGTCGACGTAGGAGGCAAGCTCATCCCAGCGCGCACAAGTGGCCAGGAACTGGAGGTGGTTCATGTCGAAGAACACCGTCGTCTCTTTCTCCAGCCTGCAATGCAGTTCGATCCAATATTATTCATGGATGGGCGGAGGCGGCGCAAGGAAATGGGGATGGATCCGATCCGACTCCAATCCATCGGTCATGGCGGCAGGGAAGAAGAAAAAGGAGACGGCATTTTTTGAGGGCAAAGCGAGAATTGAAATTGAGGGAAGAAGGGGGAAGCCGATGGTACTCACTGGTGGGCGGCGAGTTCGAGGCCGTGGCGTCTGAGGAAGCAGAGGATGCGGCGGGCGCAGAGTCTCTTCGGGAGGAAGTCATACTCGCCGGATTTGTTGCGCATCAACCGGGGTGTTCGGTTGGAGGATGCAGTTACAGTTGCAGTTTCAATAGTGAGAGAGAATACTGTAGCGGAGGATTCGCGCACTGTAGTAATCCAGTTGTCTGTAGCAGCCCAAACAGCAGCAGCCAGAGGAAATTCCGGCTGCCGAACACCCTGAACATCGCCGTGCCACCGTCGATTGGACAGGACAGGACCTCCCCTCCCCTGTTTCTGGTCTGGTCTCTCTGGTGATCTTGTTCCAAGGCGCGGCCCTCTTCCTCCTCTGTTCCGCATTGGCAATATATATAGACCGGAAGAACCAATGAGCGACCAGCGCGCCCACTCTTCCAACCCCTGGGCTGGACCAAAATGCCCTTTCAGATATTCGCAAAAAAAAAGGCCTTTTCAGGACCAATGAGCGAGCTGCGCATCCACTCCAGCCCCTGCGTGGACTAAAATGCCCATTCGTCCTAGTGTTTAGATTTTTATTGTGAAAAGAGAATTTTCATTAATAATATAAAACATAGTACATCCCTAGTTACAAAAGCAACATACACAACTCTAACTCCATTGATGAAGACAATAAACTTTGAAAAAAGTCATAAATTTCACGATGTAATATCACCATTTCATACGGAGGACAAGACTTCGATGTGAACGAACATGCCATCTCACCAGTCACCGTACGCCATCACTATCCTCGTCTCCAATGGAGTATAGGACAATCAACGAAAATTACAGTGGACGCTTGACCGTTTGCAGTGGACGGAGGTTGGCTGTGGATTCAACAAAAACTACAAGACCATTGTCCCAACCGCCTCCCCAAAAATCTCCTAGGACGAGAGTCAGAGATTGAAGAAGCCAGTCATGTTTTGTTGTTATGGAAAATCATGGAAAGACATAATAAGAACAGGGGCGAACCACCCCATACGGCAGAGTGGGGCGGCTGCCCCAGCTACCTGAGCAGCCCGTGGTTCCGTAGTTGAGATTTAATCCATGGCTTCCTTGCTCATGATAGGAAGAGAAGAAAGAGCAGTTCAGACCAAGGGTTTCGTGGGCTATGGGCCAAATGTCTTCTAATCTAAACGATTGTAAGGGGCTCATTAGTGCTACACTCCAACTTGAGAACGGCAATGGCCGGCCTGCCGCCCCTGCTAATGCCTAATCAATCTTGTTTGAATCGATCGGAATTGGCCATGGCCACGTATATGGTCTATTTTTTCTTTATTTTCTTTTTAGCAATGTGTGGTTTATTTTTTCTTGTACACCCACCGAGGTTTAGAGGATAGAAAATTGTTTTACATAATCTAAAAAAAAGTTGTCCAACATGTCCGCCCCAGCTAAAATTTTGTGCGTGGTCCGCCACTGATAAGAACTAAAAAGGGCATATCGTTATCAGCATATATGTGCTAATGAGGTAGTTATAATGGATACTACTAGATCATAATTAAGTGACGCTACTTAGCTGCAGTCAGCTCGATAAAAAATTGATGGAGTACCAGACAGGCTGACTAGCATGGTGTTACATTGAGACTGAATTTGTACTCTAGTAACAAAAACATTGCAATGTGAATCGGACTTGCCAAAGCTTTAGACTGACTCCAACAGAGGGTATGCAACCCCAAATTGCCTTCTCAAACGACACTGTACACTACGGAAGTGTCTCCAACAGACAACGCAAAGGGAGCGGGCAAACTGCATATGAGGAGAGAGACGAGCTAAAGATGGAGCCTCTCTCTCCTCGAGAGGCAACGGCACGGCGAAGCGGGAAAGCGGAGGGGAGCATGGCACGGTGAAGGAGCTCCGGTGGAGGCGAGCGCGGCGTGGGCTGGAGGCGGGCGCGGCTCAACGGAATAGCTCTCGCTCCCTCCGCCTCACACTCTCGTTCTCGGTCGCCATGGCCGCCGGCTAGTGAAGCTCGCCTCGCCGCCAACTCGCTCCACCGCAGCACGAGACAAGGCCACTCATCGAACCGTCTCAGCCCACTCTAGCTCTCGGCAAAGCCACACATCAATCCTCGCAGCGAGCCGAGAGTAATTGAAGTTTTATTCCGGCAAATTGTCCGACGAACGTCGCCGATTTTCCGACCAAATTCGCCCTCTCCGGTGAGTCATTTGGCACAAAACCAGTTCCATTGGGTGCGCAACTCCTGCAAATTGTCCGACGAGCGGCGAAGCGCGGCGCGGGCGAGCTGCGGCGCGGACGAGCCGCCGGGGCGCACGGGCGGGGCGAGCGGCGTGGCGGCGCTAGGCACGGCGCGGGCCAGCTCGCGTGGCGGGGCGAGCGGCGTAGCGGCGCTAGGCACGGCGCGGGCCAGCGCGCATGGCGGCGCGCGGAGGGCGGCGCGGCGTGCGTGGCGGAACGCAGCGCGCGGAGGGGCGCAGAGAGCGGCGCGGGGAGGGGCGGAGCGCGGCGCGGGGCGGGGCGCAGAGCAGGGCGAGCTGTGGCGCGGCGCGGCCTGGCGTGGACGCGAGCCGTCGGATAGTGCGCGTCGCGTGGAGGAGGAGGAGGTGCGACGGAGCGGGGCGTGGGGCGGCGCGGCAGCGCGACAGCGCGCGCGCGGGACGAGCGACGGAGCTCGAGCAGGGCGAGCTGCGGCGCGGCGCGGCGGAGCTCGAGCTGGGCGAGCTGCGGCGCGGCGCGGCGGAGCTTGAGCTGGGCGAGCGCGGCGCGGCGCGGGGCGCAGGGGCGAGCGACGGGGGAGAAAGATAGAGACATGCGATGCAAATGCCATGGCTGTTGGAGACGGCGCCCTGCGATGCCAAGGCAAAGAACTGTAAACGGGAGGCAATCGTCGATTTGCGTCTGAAAAATGCGTTGTATTGTTGGAGTCAGTCTAGCTATAGTTGCTGCTCCATGCAGCCTACTGGTCTTGGCCGCCAGCCGCACCACCTGGTGGCACAGCAGCGGCAGCCTGCCCCTGCTGCTGGCCCGGATCTTGTGGCCCCTGCTGCTGGCCCTGCCTGTTCCTGCGGGTGATCGCGAGCAGGCGTTGTTTGGTGCATGGCAAGACGGCGACGCAGGGCTGAATATGGGCGTTGTCACCTTCAAGGTGATCCCTCGGCCTGGTGACGCTAGCGTTCCAGAACACCGTGTGGCACGAGTAGCACCTGAACCCATGCAAGTGGTCCGGCGAGGTTAGCTTCTCGCCAAACATCCACACCTCGTTCGGTTCCTTCCCACCGGCGAGAACAAGCTTAGGCCTGCATGCATATATATTAATGTTAAGTTGTTGCATGAGCGGTAAACACGATTGATTAATTCTGTATTCGACAAGTTATTAATTGATGCAAACGCATGTACACATGGAGTACTCCATATGTTTGTGGACCGGTGAAATCAACAACTAGTTACTCCCTCTTCTCGAATATAAATAACTAATTACACCAATACACAGTACTCGTATATATACCCCATTAGAGACAGAGTAGAGTGATACCTGAGACATGGGAAATACAGGCACATGTAGTCCTTAATCTCAGTGACAGCATCCTTAGCCGCAACAGCCACGTTCCTGAACAGTATGGATGGACCAGATGCATGGCATGGATGCATGGAATAGTTAAATCAGGAAAGCAATGAACTCAGTACAGATCAGATGATGATCAGTTTTCACATTCGAGTAAATTGAATTGAATCGGATCAAAGTATCTTAGCTAAGGCAAGTCAATAGTACTAGTAGGAGAAGATTACGAATACACACTCTGGTGGATTCAGTAGATTCCCGTCGATCATGAGGTTTAGGTCGGTGAAGAGGATGCGGACTCTGCCGTCTGCAGCTCTCCAAAACGGGGCGACGTGCTGGTCATAGTGGCTTCGAGCAGCGGCTTTGTCCTGGACGGCAAGCAGCTCGTACACATGCTGCCTGTCTTTCCCATGGGGGGAGAGGAAAAGTTCTGCGTGCACCTTCTTGTCCAGGTCCTCCGGCAACGTGCCATCAGGAACAGGCACCACGCAGTCTTCAGCGTGGAACTTGATGCACCTGCCCAGGTACGCAACCACGTCCATCCACCACTTGTGCTCCACCAGTATGTCCAACACACGGAACTCGAATTTCCCCTTGTTGAAGGCCGACAAGAATTGGCTGTCCATCTTCAACATCTTAGGGTCCACGACCAGCTGGTCCATCTCCTCAAACCTTTTAATAGCAAAGTCATATCGATGGTCATGGTTTTCGATTAGATCACTAGCTAATTTGCAGTAGTAGTACTAACTACTAGTAATAGTAAGTAACTCACAACTTAGCACCATCACGAAGCAGCTCATCCACCATTCCCATATCGAGATCAAGATCTGGAGAGGGCGGCGCCCTGATCAATTACAGAGTGAGCCAAGGTGCATGAATCGATCAGTGCTCCACAAATTGATTATCATATCAAATTAACAAGATAGATAAAGGGGTAGCAGAGGAGCATGTTGCAGTGCACAAACATACTCGGTGATGTCGTCTTCAATCCACGCTACCAACTCATCCACCTGCTCAGGATTTATCCTGCAATGCATGACGAGGTACAATTAACCATCAATTCAACACGATACAAACTGATTGATTCGTTCTTGTAACAATGCGTTCCCTGCTCGATTGGCGCCACATTGAGGGAACAAACTAGAACAACTGAGAACAGGTTAGAGCTTTTGCTTCAAGGACAATAAACTCACTCGACATCATCCTCGTTCAGCATCTGGTCCAGAAACCCGGAGACTGACCCAGCTGCTTGGGCCGGTAGTGGTGGTGGTGGCGGTGCCCTGCATGCACACAAACGGTGCTCCTCACATGAGTTCATGGTTGGTTGCGTACAAAAATGAAAACAGCGGAAATAACACTGGCATAGCAGCTAGTCTAATTGGTCAGATCAAAACAATCGACGCCAAAGAAGAAGTATCAGGAAAAGGAAAATCAACGCAAGGACGATTGGTGATGTGGTCTTGTGAGGATCTCATCTAGCCAGTAGTACTAGTAGGAAAGGCAGACGATCGAGATGATCCATCGATACAGTCGATCCAGTCATTTACCGCTTCCAGCAATAAACATGTTCCATAAAAAAAGCATATACACATTCAACGAGCTGGATGGATCCATCAACAAGAGGGAAAAAAAGGCTGTGCGCTTTTTGGCCTCTCCGGTCTCGATCTCCAATCCACGCGCGGCGGGCGCCGCCGCCCGGAATCCACGAAACAGTAAAGCAACCCTACATGCTTTCCTCCAATCAAACAAGGACATGATGGCGTACTTGCCGGGACCCGGAACGAAGAATCAAATCACTGCTACTCCGGTCGGTCGTTGTACTGCTACACCAGAATAACACACAAATGCAGGCGATCTATCATCCGTGAACCACAGCCGCGCCCCTCGCACAGTCGCACACTGCACCCGCACACTACTACAAAACATGTATTTTGTAACACATATATGTAACACAAGTAACAATGTGTTACAACAATATTCATAGTAACACAAGCATTTGTGTTACTGAGTGTGGTTGTAACACAAATGTTAGATTTTGTAAAAATGTGTTACAGATAATTATTCTAGTAACACAAAAATTGTGTTTCAAGTATAGTGTTACAAAGAAATCAATGTGTTTAAACATAGTAAGCCTAGAACTCATAGTAACACAACTTTTCTTGGGCTACAGTAACATATATTCAAATAATTTATAAGTTAAAATCAATTAAGGATAATTTCATATCATATATGCATGTGTAGTGTAGTGGAAACTCTGCAACTTAAAGAAGGTGAGGGATCAAATCCTAGCGGCCACTATTTTTTGAATTTTTATTTGTGTTACTACATTAATATTGTAACACATTTTATTAGACATAGTAACACATTCACATGTGTTGCTACATTATTATTGTAACATATTTTTTCACAAGTAGTAACACATATATGTGTTACACTAGAATTTGTTCTAGTAACACCAGCATATGCATCACTTATTTTTTTTGTTACTATAGGTCTCTGTAACACTTTTTTTAAACTTTAGTAACACATATATGTGTTACTAAAGGCCTGACCTGACGTAGTGGCAATCATACGTAGACGTACCCGACGGAAGAGGAAGAGGAGGCTCCGTCCGCCATCTCCGGCAGCCGACGGCCGTGCCGCGATCTCCGACCACCGCACGGACGATAGATCGACGCTGAAGAGCCTGCGCTGCAGCGACTCTGTCCCGCGAGAGCCCTCCCTCTCTCAAAAAGTAGACGAGTGCAGCCCCGATCATGGGCGCGTTCGGCGTGCGGCAAAGCAGCCGGCTGCTGCTGCTGCTACAGCCCACTAGATTGCTACAGTGCGAGATTCCTCCGCTACAGTGTTCTCTGCAACTGCATCCTCCAACCGACCCCACCGTTGCCCCGGGTAGCGTGCGGGGTGGCGGCTGCTTGTGGAGCGTGGGCGACTGATATCTGGGACACGCATATAAACCTGTAGAAAGGCAATCACTGCCCCCGGTCACTGTACCCAGCGCCCCTCGCCCCAATGGGACTGATATCTGGGACCCATCTTGTTTTGTGGCCCACGGTCAGTATTCATGAGAGAGGGCGGCGAATCGTTTGGGTAACTAAATAAACAAAAGAAGGCTGCCAGATGACTGCTGTTTTCGTTGTATGGACCGGCGAGGAAACCGCGATTGGGTCCGGCGGCAATGTATTCTTTCTTATCTTCGATGAAACATGAAACCACTTTTTTTCACTCATCTTCTTTTGTTGAATGGATCAATGGAGGCATGCCAGGAGATAAAAGGAAGAGGAGTTTTTCTGTACGTACACCTCTTTTGCACGTACTCGACCAAGACCACTGCGACTGGGGCGCAAGCTGCATGGCTATCTGTCCGCGTGCCGGTTCAAATTCGTACACACATCTCGTATATCGATTTCATAACTTTGCCTCGGACATTGCATTTGCCTTTTCGGTAGTTTGGTCCTGGGGGTGGAGAGCTGCGACCGTACTCACAAGCAAGACTGATTCGCGGCTTCGGTGCCGTATCGCGCGTTTCGGGCCGGTGCGAGGTACGTACATATACGCCGTGTAGTCGTGTAGAGCCAACGGCTACGTCGCCCACGCTCCACAAGCAGCCGCCACCCCGCACGCTACCCGGGGCAACGGTGGGGTCGGTTGCACGCGCTCCGAGGTAGATCTCAACTGCACACGTTACTTCTTGACGTGACCGAGTCTCCGAGAATTTGTGCGATTTAGAAGAGCTGGTACGCGTAGGGCCAATCAAAGCGTCGATACCTCATTTTTAGCTTTCGTTTAAAAGTTATGTTTGTTCAAAATATTAGCTCAAATATAAAAAAATTATAAGTTATATTTTAATTTTCTTTAGTGATAAAACAAATCATAACAAAATATATAATAATTTTTTTATAAGACAAATAGTCAAACGTAACTCAAACGATAACAACAATTTAAGAATGGAGGGAGCAGTAAATAATTAGTTGGTTGCAAAGACTCTCTAGATAAAAATAACACCCTGGGCTCATTTCTGTATTCTTTGTCAGCACGATTTGGCAAAAGAAAACAAAGGAAGATCATGCTTCTGATACACTGAACATTCTGTCTTGGCAAAAAAGAAATAATGGTAAGACACAAAACAAGCCCGACATATTTGTGTTGAATAACAGATTATGCATCAGCATCAAGGTAAAAATGAATGACAAAGCCAATGGGCAACAGTTTCTAAAAACTAATGTGGGGAAATGAAAAATGCTGGTACAGAACAATCCCAATCTATACTCCTCATCTATACGTTAATCTTTCAGAAGCTAAACATATGGAAAGAATGGAGAAATGGTGAATCAAGGCAGCAAAACCCTAACATCAAACTCAGGATCTAATCTCACTACAGATCAGTAAACTAAGCCAAAACTATAATGCTCCAAGAAATATTTTATATAAGTTACTGCCAATCTGTTTCTTCCTATGATGAAGATGCAACCTCAATGGCACTACCAAGGGGCCAAGCTGCTTCAACAAAGGAATTGCTATAGGGCACTTTCTTTACCAAGGTGATGTCTTGATAAGGATCGACACCTGAAAGATACAAAGGCAAAAAGGAATAAGAAAATAAGTATCAAGCTTCTAATTTCTAGGGTTGTCGTACTTTTTTTTTTCATTTGTGTTAAGCCATACCAAATCCATCGACAAGTAGTGTGTACTGGTAGACAAGATCTATGCAAAGGTATGGAATGTTCTCCACCGAGACATCAGGGTAGGTTGCCTGCGCCTCCTTCACATTCAATTTACAAACTCGTCGTGCAGCTTCTTCAAAGTCGGAAGGTTTAACCTTGGCAACTGCTGCCTTTGGGTTCACAAAACCAGCCTGAGCAGAGGATGAGACAATTAGATGAAAATCCTCTAAAGGATTGCTAAGTAAATAGTAGACATTCATCAGAAAGTTCAACTGTCAACTAGACTTGCCTCAGCAGCCCTATCAAAGAAAAATGATGCTACGAATAGATTCTTTTGTCCATCTCCACCACCACCATTCCACACACCACCAAATGTGCATTTCATGTGAGTGCATGCTGGTTCATCAACTTTAAGAGCTCTCACTGCAAGAGCTCTACACTTGGAATAGCTAGAACCAGAAGGTGAACCTGATGCTTCAAATATATCATCACCATATCTGTATTTTCCTGCAATTATTACCACGATTAAAATATGATACTATTGTTTACAAGGAAAAAACTGATCATTTGACAACAGTAAGTGCAATAAAAATTTCAGTCTTTGTGGAAACTGAAACAAGTATCAACTGCAAGAATAATCTGCTTTTGAAGTAGTATCCAAGCTTTCCATTATATAGAGGAGTGCAATAAATTTAACAATTGTTGTATGGCATCTTATTTTTTTCAACTGTATGGCATCCGAATTATGGAAGCAAGTCGATTGGATTTCGCTTTATGCTTATTTCAGAACAGGGTATGAGTTTTGCGAAGAATAGATCAGGGAAATTGCCATTATGTAGTTTCACAAAAGTTACAGGACATTCATTTAAAATTCAAGAAAGACAATGAGGAAAAGGTATAAGATTTTGATGTGGCCTGGAAGATGAGAGAAGCAAGGTAACCATACCATGATGTCCCTCCAACATGCAGTTGCTGTAATCATTGTCTTCGCCGGCTTTTAAGATCTCTGCTCTAGCCGCCAGCAAACCATAATGCAAATAACTGTGGATAACAATATTTTCAGTTATATATCATGTCTTTGCTCCATACTTGTCTTTTTAGATGAATTAGATGGACAAATATGTAGTGATATTTGTCCCAATACTAGTACATCACAATGTAGTGGTAGTAAATGATACTATTTCATATCACACTTAAATGTAAAAAAATGAGGGAAGCAGCAGAGTCAGTAAAAGGACCTATGTACTCACCTCCCTGACAACACAGTTGAAGCATGGCGGTGTACTAGATATGATTTTTTTTCTTTGATTCAGACTAAACAAATTCAACTTTAGAAATTATAATTCCTTAACTATTTTTTGGGGCTCAGCAACATACAAAGAATCGCAGGTTCTCCTTCAATTTTTGTGTGGAATAGGACTCCAAACATAATGCATAGGAATCCAAACTTAATATGAAATAGTTTTAGGTCATTCCTACTATAACTAGCATAATCATGCTATGAAGACTGATTACAGATTCATTTCAGTATCACCAGTAAGCCACACTTATCACAGGTTTTAGACATCATTGGTATACCAGATTTGCAGAAAAATAAAAGTAGAACAAAATCAGTAATCTTGGACCACAGTGATATATCTGTTGCAGACCTGTGGACATAAAGATAGTATGTGGTTCCTTTAAGTAATAGTTTCTTCACATATGAATCTTCACCATCTGACGCTTCAGGTGCTTTTGCTGCATCCTTATCTGAGATAGCATAGGCCATTTGGACCGAACCACCTCCTAAGTCAACAACTCCAACTGTGTTTGAGTATGGCTTTCCCAATTTTCCCAAAAGATAATTGATCGTAACCTATAAAAGGAAAAGAAAGGTGTCCATGTTGCTTTTCAGTATGAAGGTTGCAGAAGAACAGTAAATAACAAGCCATTTTGCTTAATTTTGAGCTAACCGATGATAAGAAAAAAAAAGGATAGAGGGAATAGACTGATAAAATCAGAACCATGCTATGTAAAGAGTTAAGAGCAATATGAATGGAAAAAAAATGCTCCAGAGCACATGTACAAATCAGAACAACGTACCCACTGGAATGCGCCTTCCTGAGATCCGTCCAGAACAGTGACCCAATCTGGTTGGGATTTGAAAGAACTCTTGTCACGAAGAAGATCTTTAACCTGCAGAACAACAAAAGGACATCAGGTTTGACAAAGTAGGCAATAAGAAGCATGCCACGCATAAAGCATTAGAATAAGATGAAGAGGGCAAGGTCAATCTTGAGTGAATAAGACATACTATTGCCAGATTATCACAAGGAGAATATTTACCGCTTGCAAAATTGCTTCGGACCTTTCAGATCCTAGTGCTCTGAGACCTGCAGTGGCCTGCATAAGGGATAGAACATCATTTTCTTTTCCTGAGCAAAAAAGACACTGTTTTAGCTTATACTATCCTAGGATGCAATATTAGAATCATCACTCACCCCAACCCTGACTGGCGTTTGTGCACGCAATTCTGCTGGAACTACTTTTTCAGCTTCCTCTAAAAGAGAAATAAGCGATTCAGCAGCCTCCTGTGGATCCTTCGCATAAGCACTCAGGCCTGGTTTTTTCTGAGGCAAAAAAGATAAAAAATCAGACAAGTTAGATTTCCCCTCCTTTACGGACGGATAATAGATATTTTAGACACAAATATATAAAACGATGACAGTATAAAAGAGGGTGATACGATAATCAGGTCACTGAGTGCCTTAGAAGAGAACATCTTTTGGCAGCACAGATCATGTGATTCTGTGCCTTATAGCATCTTTCTGCAGCAAGGCCTTCAAAAGTCCCTCAAAAACTGTATGGTGTGTGCATACATTATTTTGTAATGCAAGGACAGGCTTGACAAGAGCGATAACCTCCTTGAATCTCTAAAGAGCGGAATGACATAGTACGATTTTGTGTTTTTGCAATACATTTACCTTGACAGTTAATGCCTGAAGTTTTAAGGTCAATTTTTTTTAATCCAAGGATCGATAGCATATGATAGATTTCTACGATGGGGTGAAGTATAAACATTTGAACCTCCAAACAGCTATGAAGGGATTCCAAACCTGGTCCCCCCCCCCCCCCCCCCCCCCCCCCCCCCCCCCCCCCCCCCCCCCCCCCCCCCCCCCAAACACCCACACACACACACACACACGAGATTGGTTCGAACCAATTCTGCCAGCATTTTCTAACTACAAACTACAATGATTGTTTTGAAAAATAGCATTTGGTCAAAACCAGGAAGAACCTTGTGTTCTTAATCTTCTAATAATTTTGGGAGTTTATCCCCCAAAGACCAGTCATCTGCAATACGCCATACCTAAGCAGTGTGCCTAAGGAGTGATAAATTGAGCTGTTCAGAAAGTTAACATATAACTGGGTAAAAATGGACTGAATGCTTTTGGACTAACAGCCCCAACTCATCATTTCCAGAAGGCAACAGTGCATATCCTGAAATAAGCAAGTGTCAGTTTCTACATTCCGTTATGAACTGGCCAAACCGGCGCTGGACAAACATTCCGGAGGGTATAACCGCATAAGCATGCTCGACGGGACCCCGAAGCTATGGCGAAGATAGAGCAGCAACAGAGAGGTAAAGAGGGGTAGGATTAGGGTAATCTTTTGGTTGCATTCAACACCGTTCCTTATATATAGAAGGCTGCTAATCAACAATCACAATTGCTAACAGATTCAAGTGTTCTGAAGACAATGATGAAAACTAACAAATCTGAACTAATACGACTAAATCGACGTGGCAAACAACTAACTCCGGATCTTCAGACTGTTCGAGGTGCCACCTTCATGCGTCGTTCATAGGCCCTGCCCCAAATGACATTCCGGCACCCAAAAAGCTTGAATCATACACCACATGTCTAAAACGATACTTAAATCTCAGTTAATAATTGCAGGACAGGGTATAATTGGTCATATACTATGTTAATATGATCTGCACGCTCCGAACACTTCAGCATAATATCCTTCTGGCTGTGAAAGTCCATATGTACCAGGTTCATAGTTCCAAAAATTTATGCAGCGCCAACAAATAGAAATGTCAACATCATGGGTCATAATTCACTATTCCATAACAGGTCCTGAGTAATTCTCTGCAATACCAATTTCTGTTTTCTCTATCTTACAAAAGTCTTATGCCAATATGCGGGACTGTTTGGTTACGATCCCAGAGGCAACAGAAATTTTGGCATAGCCAAAAGGCCAAAAACCTGGACAAAGGCCAATTTGTGGTTAAAAGAGTGTTATGCTTGTCTTGGCTGCATATCAATATTACTTTTCAGATAGGTTGGCATTACTGGATTTTCACTGCTTAAAATGGCCAATTATCCCTGATGTTACAAGTATTAGTTCCGCTCAGATGATAGCAGAACAAACAAGGCCATATCAATAACCCCATTGCACCGATCGTTTAACCAACGGGCAATCAGATCGTAGCATGAACAGATCCACCCGATTAACACCCCACATTACACAAGCAGAACTAAATGGACGGGAAGAAAGCCAGATCAATTAACCTGTTTGAACAGCTCGATCTCCTTCCCTATAGGCACCAGATCCAGATTCCCGTCGAAGCAATACACGTGGACGCGGCTCCCGGAGCTGCCGGCGTCAAATATCACGGCGTACTTGCGCAATCCGTCCTCAATGGCCCTCGGACCCCACCGCCGGCCCCCCGCGGCGAGGAGCCCGCCCCCTGAAGCGGAGGCCGGCGCGCGCGGCATGAGGAGGAGCACGAACGAGATGAGGAGCACCGGCGCGAGCAGCACCATCAGCACCCCGCGGTAGCGGTGCAGTCGGTCGGTCACGGCCTCCGTCTGCTGGCGCGCGCCGGGGGCCGAGTAGCGCCGCATCCTGACGGCCGCCGCCGTGGCCGCCGCTGCCTCCGCGGCGGAGGGCCCGGCGGCGAGGTCGTCGGCGGGGATCAGATCGGCCGCGGAGGGCGAGCGGTAGCGGATGCGGCCGTTGGTCGGGGACGGCTTGACCGCCTCCTGCTGCGGGGGCTCCAGGATGCCGGTGCGGGGCGGCCGCGCGCCGCGGCCGTACTGCGTGCGGGGTGGTTGGGGCGTGCGACAGCACGGCTGCGCGGCGCCACGGGATCGGCGCGCGAGATCTCTTCGCCGCGGGTCACGGTGACCGTTCGGTTTGACCCCCGGGCGACATTGCGATCGAGGTGGCGCGGAGAGGAACTGAGGAAGAAGAGAGGGCGTGGCTGATTGGCTCGATTCGGGCCGGGAGGCTGTCTCGCGTCTTTCGCCGTGTCCGTGCTCGCGACGAAGGGGAACAAGGCGTTTCCGGTGACCGGAAATGCTGGGGCCACGGCTCGTTGAGCACTGTCGCTGCCACATGGGCCCGTATCCATGGACATGAGCGCCAGCTGGCTACAGCCTTCGTCCTCCAATGTTTTTTCCCCCTTTATTGCATGGTATTTTTCTATTTCCCCCTTTTTTTTGTAAAGTGGCATGTCCACTTGATTTTAGTGCCTACCTTTCTGTATCATATGTCTGCAAAGCCTTTATGAGAATATAAGACCAATACTATATGTATTCTACAATTCTCTCTAGTCATTTAATATGACTCTCCTAGTGGACATTAAAATAAATAGGGACGCTCTGAAACAATTTTCTCATATGCAAGTGTATAAGGGGTTGTTCGTTTTGGAGGGCTAAATTTTAGTCCGTGTCACATCAAAGAGAATCTTACCATTTAGGAGTATTAAATAAAGTCTAATTACAAAACTAATTGCAGAATCCTGTGCTAATTCGCGAGACGAATCTAATGAGAGTAATTAAGCCGTGAGTAGCAAATGTTACTGTAGCATCACTGTAGCGAAACATAGATGAATTAGGCTCATTAGATTCGTTTCGCGAATTAGCCCAAGATTCTGCAATTGGTTTTGTAATTAGACTTCGTTTAATACTCCTAAATAGCAAGATTCTATTTGATATGACAGGGGCTAAAAATTAGTCCCAGGAAACGAACAACCCCTAAATACACTTGCTCACTTGTGTAGCAATGCAAGGTCGTAATAGAAGCACAAGGGGAAAAAAAAGGTGGGGGGAAATGCAAGAATTGATTCATTGACATGTACACCATCAAGTGATCAATTCAGTTTTCTGAAGAAAAAATACTCTGGCATTATGTTAACACATGAATGGAAATTTTAGGTGCGGGATGATGATACAAGGACAAATCAAACAAATTTCAAACGAGATAGCATAAATTATGTGAGTTTGATTATAATCGATTATATAATATAAACAGTAAAAAAATCTGTGAGAGCATTGAGGACATTTTTAAGAACTTTTATGCAGAAAATTCGTGTATTATTCATAGATGTGACGGCAGCTTTAGCTCAAAAATCACAACGGGGGGATGAATGGGCCGGAACTTAGGCAAGAACTGATTTGGACCCAAGTCATACCGCCAGCCCAAAACAATCGACGCCCAAACCCCACACAACCCGGATCCCTTCCGGCGACGGCGAGTACCACCCGTCCCTCTCCTTTCCACCCGGCAGACGCTGTCGCCATCCGCAAACTCCCAACAGCGTAGCTGTCGCCGGCAAGCTGCAGGCCATCCTCCGCATCATTTCTTCGTCCTCCACCACACTTCCGCTTCCCCGCCTCGCTTCCGGGACGTGGATGACGACGATTCTTCGTGGAGTTCAACCCCCAGCACTACCGCGGCAGCTACGACCTCGCCGCTCTTTCTGTCTCCCCTGTCCCGCCCTCCGCCAACACTTACCCATTCCTCCCCTTCCGCCGCTCTTCCTCCACCGCAGAGTAGATTCATCGTGAGGGGGCGGAGGCTCCACGACGGTGAGGGTGTTCTGAAACGGGGAGATGGGGGAAGGAATGGCGCGGAGCGGCTGGTGGTGCGGGCGTGGCCTCTGGAGAAAATGCGTGCGGGGGTTGGGTTACCTAACTCGGATCCGTTCGGCGGAGCGGCGGGTTGTGCTGGACTCATTGACAGACGCTGTTCCAGTTTCACGCGAACATGAATGTAAAACGGAGAGGATGCCGTGGCCGTGGAGGCGGAGGTGGCGCTACCGCCGGTGGGGAGAGTGGAGGTACGCGATGCCAGTGATTAACCGGTTCAGAGCAATGCGGGTAACAGTTTTCTGAACGCATACTCGCCGACATTTGCATTTTGTCTTCATCATGCTATACAAGTTTCAGGTTATCCAGATGAAAGTGCATTTTGATTCCTTATTAGAGGGAACCTGCTCGAAGTCATGTGATAGTGCACAAATTCTTTCCCCATAAATATTAAGAATCTGCTCGGAGTCGTGTGACAGTAGTACCCTAGTGTTACATCATTTGAGAAACTTTCGAAATTACGGGAAAATGGTTGAAACCTGGGATAATCTGATTGCCTGAAGTTATCGATAAGCTTGGTTGTATTTGAGAAGTATGCATCATGCACCACAGATATTGTATCCTAGAAGCTCGTGCCATGTTGTGGAATCATGAAATTCTACTCTTATAATTCTGACGTATGGCTGCTGGGATACAGAAGCAGAGAGATGAGAGTATGAGACCAATAGTTATAGCCAGCCCATCTATAATTCGTACTGTAGGCACTCCTTGTGCTTTCTTATGGTCTTCCTGTGATTTGGACAATCTTGACGGCTCTACAAAATCCAGCTTCTCAAATATCTTCAAGTAGAGCATGAGTTATCTGGGCCGATATAGCTTTAAGTTAGTGTATCAGCATTCCTGATTTTTTTTTTTGAGGGCACCAGCATTCCTAATTTTAAAAAGCACGACCATAACTCCATAAGTAGGTAGTCAAGAAATAAAATAAAGTAACACAAAAACTTTCCGAAGGTAGTTTCTTTTTACTCAAAAAGGACTTCTGTTATTATTCTATATGCATCTAAGTGACCATGCAGTTCCATTCTAGTATCCTAGTTTTGGTTTAGGTTAATTACACCCCGTTCATCTCTGAGCCCTCGCTCTCTCTTTTTTTCAAGCAGGGTCCTCATTCTATGATATTCAGCAGAAGATATCTGATCAACCTACTTACTGATGTAACAATCACTACTACGAATGGCCTCTAAATGTCCAGATTGGACCTAGGGAATCAGTTTGTTCCCAGAAATTGGAATACTATGAGGTTTGTTGGAGCATTGATCTTGAACTTAGTTATTATCGAGCATGGTAGTCTGGATCCAATGCGCATTAGAAAGTTGACCCCTTGCAGAATGTTTGTGTGGATTAATTTAAATTATTAATCCAAATGTAGTAGCATACTTGATTTCTTCCTCTGTTTTGTTATAATTATTTCTGGTGTTGCATTTTTTAACATTCTGTTACCAAAGTAATATAAGTTGAAGAAAACATTTTCACAATGTATGTTTGGTTTCTTTGCCGAATGTGCCTTGCTCCTACGGAAAACCTTTCTAGTGAACCTACATTCACCATTGCATCCTTCTTTTTAGTTTGGCAAGACAATGACAATGTTTGGCAAAGGTTCTAAAGCCGTTCTTATTCTGAGTCAGCTTTTATATATCCCAGAGTTAGTAGCATCTGTGACCATCCTGGTGAACATCTGAACTTAGAGTGGTATGTTATCATTTAGGACCAGATTCAGGGCAGCCCCATGCTTGGACAGTTGGACCAGCCTCAGTTTTGCTCAGGTCTTCTTTAGATTATGGCCTGGATATGACGCCTCCAAAAGTTTTAGTGTCAGGAAGGATACAAGCAGTGGATGTAAATTAAAATTCTCTTACCTTATTGGGGTTAGTGTGAGATCAGTTTCTTACCATGTTAAAACCAATGGTGTAATACTTACTGGACTTAAACTTTATAATGACCATCTCTGTATATTACCCATAATTTGTCTTGTCTTTGACTGAACATTTTGAACACTTCAATTAGCTAGAGATAATAACTGATCTCTAGTACACTTTTGTAATGAATACTTCATTCCTTCTGTTGTGGACGCCTTTGTGGGACGCACGTACCAGCGACGCCGTCGCCGTGACCAGCAAGCACCGGCACCAGGAAGTGGCTAAGGATGACGCGGTGCCGTTCAGCAAATAAACAGGGAGTTAGTTTAGTTGTTGAGATTAGATTGAGTTGAGTTTGTTGAGAGTGTCATTAGGCGCCTGAGTATAAAGGCAGCATGAGTCTTAGGGTTGTAATTATCGAAGGAAGATAGTCTCCCTGCTGGGCGAGACTGTTCTTCGGTCATCGTGGCTGATTCATCCAGCCGCGGTGACGAGAACTGCTCTCGCTACGTTCTTCGTTCTCATCCAGCCTCTCAATCGCTATTGCTCTCTCCGCTCCGCACTCCTAAACGCACACGCCATAACAATTTGGTATCAGATTCATCCGTCGCATCACCATCCATGGCCGGCGACGATGTCGATCCTGAGACCATGTCCGACTCCGAGAAGCTCACCAGGCTCCTGGCGCAGGTGACCACCATCAACAAGCGCTTGGACTCCCATGACCTCCGGCTCGCACGCCAAGAGAAGAAGACGGACAGCAGTAGCAGCGGCGTCGACGGCGAGCCGCCACCGGAGCACCACAGCGGTGGTGGCGGCGGCGGCGGCGGCGGCGGTGGTGGTGGCAGCGGTCACGGACCTCCGTTCAACCGCGACGCGGACCGTCGCCCATCATCGCGCCTCCCCAAGCTCAACTTCCCTCACTATGATGGCGAGGTTGATCTGCTCACCTGGATCAACAAATGCGAGTCCTTCTTCCGCGGCACATGCACCATGAAGAAGAGAAGGTGTGGCTGGCGGCGCTCCACCTCGACGGCGTCGCGGCCGAGTGGTTCTACGCCCTCGAACGTGATCATGGCGTGGTCTCGTGGGCGCGCTTCGTCGACTTTCTGAACTTGCGGTTTGGACCACCAATTCGAGCCAATCCGTTGGCCGAGCTCAAGGACCTGCGCCGCACTGGTTCGGTGGAGGAGTACCAGCGCCAGTTCTTGGCACTCCTCTGCCGCTGTGAAGACCTCTCACGTGCACAGCAGATTAATCTCTTCACTGCAGGATTAGGCCGGCCCTTGCGGACGGACGTCGAACTGCAGGCTCCCGTCAACCTGCAAACGGCGATGAGCCTCGCCCGCGCGTACGAGCAGCGCATGGCGGACGACGTCGATAGCACCAAGGCGGTCGTCGCACGTCCTGCGAGCCGCCAGTCCACGGCCCCCGCCAAGCTGAACAACCCGGTCCCGGCGCGGTCGCGGTTCCGCCGTCTGTCGCCAGAGGAGCTGGCGGCAAAGCGCGCGAGCGGCGAATGCTACCACTGCCCTGAAAAGTACGTGGAGGGGCATCGTTGCGCCAACAAGGCCGTGTACGTGATGGAGCTCGACGATGGCGAAGACGAAGCAACGGTCCTGGAGGACCTGGGCATCTCGCTGCACGCTCTCACAGGCATCGGCGCGGCTAACACCATGCGGCTGCAGGTGTCCATCGGTGGCGAGTCGTTCGTTGCCCTCGTCGACTCTGGGTCGACGCACACGTTCGTGCACGCGGACGTCGCACGCCATCTTGGCTTGCGGATGCTGGAGCGGCCGGGCCTCTCCGTCAAGGTCGCCAATGGCGACAAGGTGGCCAGCGGCGGGGTCTGCCCCCGCACCATCGTCTCCATCGATGACGTACAATTCTTGGTGGATCTGTACGGCCTTCCGCTCGACGGCTTCGATGTGGTTCTTGGGGTGCAATGGCTGCGCACCCTGGGACCCATCCTTTGGAACTTTGAAGCGATGACGATGGACTTCTGGTGGCAAGGTGAGCCAGTGCAGTTCATCGGCGTCGACATACCAGCCACCATCTGCTCGGTGATCGCCGTCGACGCGGACCTCATGGACACGCTCATGGCGGCCTTTGAGGACATCTTCGTCGAGCCGCAAGGTCTTCCACCACCCCGTCGGCACGACCACCACATCCACCTACTTCCAAATGCGGCGCCGGTGGCCGTTCGACCGTACCGCTACCCGCAGCTCCTCAAAGATGAGATCGAGCGCCAGGTCGACGACATGCTCGCTCGCGGCATCATTCGCGAGAGCACGTCCGCATTCTCCTCACCGGTGCTCCTCGTCAAGAAGCCGGACGGCACTTGGCGTTTCTGCGTCGACTACCGCGGCCTCAACTTGATCACGGTGAAGGATAAATTCCCGATTCCCGTCGTCGACGAGCTCCTGGACGAGCTGCGTGGCGCCCGCTTCTTCACCAAGCTGGACCTTCGCAGCGGGTACCACCAAGTGCGCATGTTCACCGGCGACGTGCACAAGACGGCTTTCCGCACCTACCGCGGCCTCTACGAGTTCATGGTCATGCCATTCGGCCTCACCAACGCGCCATCAACCTTCCAAGCTTTGATGAACTCGGTGCTTAAAGATTTTATTCGTCGATTTGTACTCGTATTTTTCGATGATATTTTGATCTATAGCTCATCGTGGTCCGAGCATCTGCAACATGTCAAAGCAGTTTTCCAGGTGTTGCGGAAGCACCAGCTATTCGTGAAGCGCTCCAAGTGCTCGTTTGGAGCTTCTACTGTGGCCTACCTTGGGCACGTGGTGGGCGCGGATGGTGTCGCCATGGACGCGACCAAGGTGTCGGCGGTGGACTCGTGGCCTCGCCCTCGCACAATTCGTGCGTTGCGCGGGTTCTTGGGCCTCGCCGGCTACTACCGCAAATTCATTGCGGGTTACGGGACGGTGGCCGCGCCCTTGACGGCGCTTCTCAAGAAGGACGCGTTCAGCTAGAACGCGGAGGCCGAGCGCGCTTTCGTCGACCTCAAGCGCGCGCTCACGACCGCGCCACTACTACAGCTTCCGGACTTCAATCGTCGCTTCGTCGTGGACTGCGACGCGTCCGGCTCCGGCTTCGGTGCGGTGCTGCACCAAGGCGACGGCGCCATCGCCTACTTCAGCCGCGTCGTGGCTCCTCATCACGCCAAGCTTCCAGCCTACGAGCGTGAATTGATCGGCTTGGTCAAGGCAGTGCGCCATTGGCGGCCATACCTCTGGGGACGCGCGTTCACAGTCCGGACCGACCATTTCAGCCTCAAGTACATCCTTGATCAGCGGCTCTCCACGATTCCTCAGCACACGTGGGTCAGCAAGCTGTTCGGGTACGACTTGACGGTCGAGTACCGGCCAGGGAAACAGAACGCCACGGCTGATGCCCTGTCTCGCCGTGACACGGAGGAGCTAGCGGTCCACGCCATCTCGTCCCCGACGTTTGAGCTGTACGATGATCTACGAACCGAGCTGCTGCACGACCCCCAGGCGCGCGACATTCGTGCTAAGATGGCTGCCGGCGAGGCGGACCCTCGCTGGACCGATGTCGACGGCCTCCTCCTCTTCGACGGCAAGGTGTTCGTGCCCGACGCGTCGTCCCTGTGGCCTCAGCTGCTGCTGCACGCCCATGCTGGCGGCCATGAGGGGCGGCAAAAGACGCTGTATCGTTGGCGCGCGGCATTCTACAGCCCATCCGCGCACCAGCGCATCCGCGACTTCGTTAAGACGTGCGCGGTATGCCAGAGGAACAAAACAGAGCACCTCCACCCTGCCGGCCTGCTCCAACCTCTTCCGGTTCCCACAGCAGTGTGGAGTGATATATCGATGGATTTCATTGAGGGATTTCCGCGCGTAGGAGGCAAGTCAGTCATACTGACCGTGGTGGATCGGTTCTCCAAGCTTGCACACTTCATTCCGCTGGCCCATCCTTACTCGGCGTCGTCCGTTGCTCGTGCCTTCTTCGAGCACATCGTGCGACTGCATGGGTTCCCTTGCTCCATTGTGAGCGATAGAGATACGGTGTTCACTAGCTCGTTCTGGACAGAGCTGTTCAAGCATGCCAAGGTCGAATTGAAGATGAGCTCCGCCTTCCACCCGCAAACAGACGGCCAGTCAGAGGTGGTTAATCGGGTGATCACGATGTATTTGCGTTGTCTCGCCGGTGATCGACCCCGCTCATGGTTGCAGTGGCTTCCATGGGCGGAATACTGCTACAACACAAGCTACCAGACGGCCATCAAGAGTTCACCGTTCCGGGTGGTGTACGGCCGCGATCCTCCTTCGCTGGCGGCGTACCAGCCGGGCTCGGCGCGTGTGGCAGCCGTTGATGAGCAGCTTCGTGTTCGCGATGAGTTTCTGCAAGAAATCCGCGAACGGCTGTTGCTGGCTCAAGACACCATGAAGAACGCGCAGGACAGCAAAAGGCGTGACGTCAAGTTCGCCGTCGGCGAGTGGGTCTGGCTCCGTCTCCAGCGTCGCGCGGCGTCTGGCATCACTCCGGCGTCGCCGTCCAAGTTGGGCCCGCGCTACTTCGGTCCTTATCAAGTGGTGCAGCGCATTGGCTCGGTCGCGTACAAGCTCAAGCTTCCAGTGAAGGCCCCCATCCATGACGTGTTCCATGTGTCCCTTCTTAAGAAGTTTGATGGTGAGGGTCCCGCAACGGTTGTGCCTCTTCCGGATTTATACCATGGACGTGTGCTGCCTGCTCCTCTGAAGGTGGTGCGTGCGCGTCTGAATCGGGGCAATTGGGAGCTACTAGTTCAATGGACAGGCCGGGCGGCGACGGATGCGACGTGGGAGAAGCTGACTGAGTTCGCCAAGTCTTATCCTGATGTACAGCTCGGGGACGAGCTGTTTGTCGGGGAGGGGGGTAATGTTGTGGACGCCTTTGTGGGACGCACGTACCAGCGACGCCGTCGCCGTGACCAGCAAGCACCGGCACCAGGAAGTGGCTAAGGATGACGCGGTGCCGTTCAGCAAATAAACAGGGAGTTAGTTTAGTTGTTGAGATTAGATTGAGTTGAGTTTGTTGAGAGTGTCATTAGGCGCCTGAGTATAAAGGCAGCGTGAGTCTTAGGGTTGTAATTATCGAAGGAAGATAGTCTCCCTGCTGGGCGAGACTGTTCTTCGGTCATCGTGGCTGATTCATCCAGCCGCGGTGACGAGAACTGCTCTCGCTACGTTCTTCGTTCTCATCCAGCCTCTCAATCGCTATTGCTCTCTCCGCTCCGCACTCCTAAACGCACACGCCATAACACCTTCTTTATTTTTGCTCACAACATTCTCTAGTTTCTGGTGAATATGGAGGTACCGTAAGCTTGTCCTACCCATTCTATCCTCAAGAAGCGGAAGCTGTTTAGTTGACCCACAGTAATGAACCTGTACCCTTAAGCAAACTTGGCATAATTTAAGCTACTCCAACATAACCATTGTTGACGTCCTTCCCCACCCCCCCCCCCCCCCCCCCCCCCCCCCTTTTTTTTGACACTGAACAGTAGGAGAGGCTCTGTACTGTGATTTTATCTAAACAAAAAAACATAGGAGATGCAAATAAGAGAAAAGAAAACTGTACAATGTGTGCAGAAGGAGCTAGGAAATGGGTGATGTCTTTATACTTACTAAACAGGCAACAAACATGCTACCCAACAGTAGTGCATATCACAAATACTAATGTGGATCTACAATTAATTTTAAAAATGTCAACATGCTATTTCTAGCCAACATTAATTGTCCTGAAGACATTTATGGTTGTGATTTATTTTTTCTACAGTAACCTTTTTGGGCTAAAGCTACCTTTGCTGAACCTAATAGGCTTATGGACCATTTAATTGTTCCTCAATAGTTAAAGAATGAATATATTTCATGTTACATGATAATAGCCTAGTAGGCCTTTTTTTTCTTTTTGAAATGCCTAATAGACCTGCTTGAATGATTTTGTGTTGCCGCGGTGTATATTGTACCTGAAATGTATTTTGGAACCGCCGATATGTTCATCTGTCCTTCCCATTAGTTGCTTCTGAAATTTTAAATTTGTTTCTCTTAAATATGAATGTAATGTTTGCTTTTTCGCAACATCTGGTAATTTTGTGCACATATAAAACTTGCAGGGTTTAGGGTATAATATGAATGGTCCACAATGCTGTGATCCTGTCTACAGACTACATTTACCTGCAATATTCTTGTATAGTAAGCAAAAATTGAAATACATATTTGTGCATGGTTAAGAAATCATGTACCTAACTCTATAGACGTCTGAGTTCAGTTCATTCCGCAGTGATCCACTTTATTTCCTTTGCGCACCTGTTTATAATTTATAAGTGGATGGGCTAATTGCATAATTTGCATTGTACGTTTTTCCAAGACTTGCTGTTTTCTTAGGATTCTGGCTGAGGTTATCGGGCAAATATTGTGGGATCTGATGAACCCAGCCACTTTCAGAATATGCGTGTATTATTAGGATATAATATCCGCAATTTGTTGTTTAATAGTCATATGGTATTCCACATCTGAATTGATCCACAAAGGAAAAGAAAAAAAAAGTTTAGATTTCTTATTGCAGTTTTTCTGATTGTCACTTATTTTTTTTCTTTCCATGTATTTTGTATTGAGGTACCGCCCTTTATCCAACATGTCGTATTTGCCTATATAATGAAATGGATTGTTGTTGCTGCGTCCTCGTTTCAACTTTCAAGAGGTAAGGAAGGATCGAATTTTCTGAAGATTAACATTCTCCAGTCTACAAAGAACTCTACACAGAAATCAGAATAATTGAACTTTGAATTGGTTTCTATCTTCGGTCTACTGCTGCCAACCCCCTCAGTTTAACATTATTCTTTATTGTAACAGTTGCCACTTGAAAAGTGGGACGAAATATTGAACCTTTACTGGGCCTTTTATCCTGATTTGCCCCATAGGTCGTTCCGATTGGGCCTTTGGTTGGAAATAGAAGTGTCATCAGATTCAGCGAAGGCTTCAGCTTTTGCAACTACATGTACATGCCTGGTATGCTTTCCCCGTTTCCCATATGCTATCTGCCTAAATAACTTAGCCTGGATAGATGACTTTTTTATCATTAATCATGATAACAAAGGCGATCGCTGACTAATCCACAAAGCCCAGTTTCGTGCACACTTTTATTTTCCCCTTTCCCAGCGGATGGTGATCGATCGGACTATAGAACCACTATAGTGTTTTCTACAAGAATATACTTCCGTACCTTTCTGCTGTGTTTTCGACGGTTCCTGCTTTCATGCACCCACATTCCCAGATTTTGTAAAGTGGTATTAAAAGGATCATGTTGCGCCAGCAGAATGGAGAGAACGGTATGCCATCATAAATCGTAGAGCCAGCTAGTGTATCTCTTTCTGCCATGGTCTGGGGGCTGGGCGGTAATGCATTATCAGAATGGAAATAAGGATAGTCTGTAATATGATGTGGCCATGTTAGCTTTATCTATGAGTCGGTTTTGACTTGTCGCCGGATCAGAAACGAATGAGCCAGATTTTCCCCTGATACTGTAGTGATCAAACAAAACAATTATGTAGAATACGACACGGCCCGTCCCATATCTCTACTTTCTGCGCTCTATCGGCTAAATCGTCATTGTAACTGGTAAAAAATTGTCTTACAGGTGAAAATGCCTTTTGCCTGTCTGGAGAGAAAAATACATTTTCCTCAGGCCACAGAGTACACAGAGAGCGCTACATCAGGGCACGATCAGACACCTGATAACCCGAAGCAACTCAAAAACAGTCGGCACTTCTCAGCGCAACATAGCGGGGGTTAGATCGCAAATTCAATTTTCTTTTTAGAATATGCTATTAGAAGAAAGTGCCATCGTTCAATGTGCATGTCCAGTCCCCTTGGAGTTGTGATAATAATATCTCATAAGTCTGCCCTGATGTCCTTGGACCTTTGTCGAGGGCCACAAGACCATATATATGCCGCATGGAACTAAACTAATGTCAATTGAATGCCATATACAATGCACTACATCCATGGTGTTGTTCGCCAAGCCTGCTGCTTATCAGCAGTTACAGTGTTCGTAGTTATTTCTTCAGCAGCCGCCACAGTGTTCGTAGTTATTTCTTCAGCAGCCGTTACAGTAAAATAGCTGCAAAATAGGCTGCCAAACATGCCCGTATATTAATTGTAAGAGTTTGTTCTTGTCATTTATCATCTTGGGGCCTTTGTTGCATTTTAAGTCTACCGTACGGAGACAAAGCAACGGTCATTAACTCATTATTGAGAAAAACAAGTACTAGTATAGGTCCTCATGATCTGGTGGCTCTCACAAGATGCACTTCTTAATTAGTTCAATTATTAAAGAAAGAAGCACATATGTGGCTGCGGAGTACTAGGCGACAGAAAAAGCCATCACGGTCATTTGAATGAACAGGGTACACCAGATATATCTACAGAAGAAATGGGAGACAAATGCAACAATGCATGGTCACATCTTACCTGACAGTCTCCAAGGCCGCCGCCTGAGCCCTGATGCAGGGACTCGTCTACCTCAGAAAAGGGTTTTGTTAAAAGGTTAAAAGATTTTTTTCGAAAGACCAGTTAAAAAGATTGGAAAATGTAAAAAAACGCGACGCATAACAGTCTTCTCATAAACAGTGCAAGATGCTCTATGATTGCTTGTCAGAGTACAGCCGCATTCAGATGCCTCATGCTTGGTGTTTCAACAGCACCAAACAGCCGCATTCAGATATTCAGGGTGTTCGGCCGGAGGAATTTCCTCCGGCTGCTCCTTCTGCTGCTGCTACAGTTTGCTACAGTGCGTGAATCCTCTGCTACAGTGTTCTCTCTCACTATTGAAACTGCAACTGCAACTGCATCCTCCAACCGAACACTCCCATTAAGACTAAGGGGATGTTTGGTTCCCCGCCTCCACTCGCCACGCCGTAGCTTTGGCGCCGCCGAAGTCGCGGCGTCAAAATT
This sequence comes from Eragrostis nindensis, assembly GCA_012490785.1. NCBI lineage: Eukaryota > Viridiplantae > Streptophyta > Magnoliopsida > Poales > Poaceae > Eragrostis > Eragrostis nindensis. The sequence goes on from JAAXCT010000889.1 coordinate 255,295, forward strand.
CGGCGCCACAGTCTTGGCGCTAGACGACGAGAAAAACAGCAGCAAAAAGTGTGGCAGGCCGACGTCTGCGCATGAACCAAGCAGCAGCCTCATTTCAACGGCGCCGCCGAAGCTTTGGCGTGGTAAAGTGCGGCGGCAAAACTCCAACCGGTCACCTATAAGGTGACCTATACCAACAACAGGTACTAAAACGTGAAAAACTGCCCTCCAACCGGAGACCAAAATTGCTACCCGTTTTTTGGTGCGGCGGGTCGCCCCGCGACCCAGCGCGCTCCGCCCGCCCGACCTCTCTTCCCCCGCTGCGCCGCCACCCCCGCTGCTCGTCCCCCGTTGCTTCCAGCATCGTCGCGAGTTTCCTTCAACCTCCCGTCGTCCTCGCCACGATCCGCGCGTGATGGCGCCGAAGGCGGAAGAAGAAGCCGGCCGAGAAAAAGCCCGCGGAGGAGAAGGCCGAGAAGGCTCCCGAGGCGGAGAAAAAGCGGCTGCCCTCATCCAAGGAGGGCGGCGACAAGAAGGGGAAGAAGAAGCGGCTGCCCGTGAGATCAGACCTCTGTGCGCCTCGTCCTTCGTGGGATCCAATCGCCTCGCTGCTGCCGCCATGGCTTTCGTTGCGCGGACGCTGCGCCTCTCCAAGCCTCTCCTGACGTCGCGCTGCTCGGCTATGGCCGCTTCCTGCCGGGGCGGGACGGCGGGTGTAAGCTTCATGACCATTGGAGCTAGGGAAACCCCAAGGTATGAATATTTTGGTGATAGGATGAGAACCATGAATGTGACTAACACTCTTTGTGAGATCTTATAGGTCACATATGAAGAAAGCTCCGTCCGTTGGTGGTGAACACCAACACACCATGAACTTAATTGACAAGGATGATTGGTTGCCTTCATCTACACAAGAACGGACTTGATGGAGTCGCGAAGAAGACATGGATCAAGGCTAAGGACATGCTAGATCCAAGCGGGTGTTGCTTGGTTAGATGTTAGCTTGAGTCCATAGGAAAAACCGGACTATCAAGAGGGTTCGAGGTGGTTCTCTTAGTACACACTAGTTATAGAGATCATTGGATGCATGGTGAGTCTCTCAGGGGCTAGGGTGGCAGAAGAGAGTTGAAGGAACCAAAAGATCAAGTGTTGAAGAAGAAGATCAAGAAGAAGATCGAAGCTGCGAAGGCAGAAGAGACCGGACAGTACGGTCAAAGAGACCGTACAATACGGTCTACAGAGGAAATCCAGACAGAGAAGCTCAAATTTCTGGAAGTTGAAGAATAGAGACCGGACAGTGGACCGAACAGTACGGTCCTAGGGACCGGACAGTACGGTCTCTATTGGAGTGTTCCAGACAGAGAAGCTGAAGTTTCTGAAAGTCGAAGAATGAAGACCGGACAGTTTGACCGTACAATACGGTCGAGGACCGGACAGTACGGTCTAACAGGTGAAGAGCAACAGAGAAGGAGAATTTTCTGTTGGCTGAAGAAGAATGGAGACCGGACAGTACGGTCCTAGGGACCGTACAATACGGTCTGGTCTGAGATGAGTTGCAGCACTCCCTGGATGCCGGTCTGGTGAAGACCGAACAGTACGGTCAGATGGAGACCGGACAGTACGGTCTACTGTACGGTCATCACGCAGACTGGGCACTTTTGGACAACGGCTAGTTTGAGGTTGGAGGCCTATATATAGTCGGTTGTTTACCTCTTTGAGGTGCTCTTGGACCCAGAAAAGAGGGGAGGTGCTGCCAAGAAGCCAAGAGGAAGAAGTGTAAAGCACTTGAGAAGGATTTGGAGTGATCCTAGTGCTTGAGAGAGTAGCAAGTTGCATCCTTTGATCTCTAGGCTAGTGTGGGCTTGAGAGAGTCATCTAGGGCTGTTACTCTTGGTCTATGGCAAGGCCTAGACCGGTTAGGCGTCGGTGTTGAGCTGTCCAAGGAGATTGTGGAAGTCGACACAAGTTTGTACACGGTCTTGGAGCTTCCCGTGCGAAAGAAGCATCACTAGTGGAGCGCCCTTTGGCACGCATCAAGTGCGGAGCCTTACCTCCGGAAGAGTACCCGGGATCGAGCCCGGCGGGACGTGCCCGCGACTTCACTCGGAGGGTGAAGTGTGCTCTAGGAGGGATCGCCATCGAGCGGAGGGACGGGGTCGAGACTCCGGCGGGAGTGACCCAACGTGGAGTAGGGGAAGGCGCCATCCTTCCGAGACCACGGGAAAACATCATGAGCATTCTCTATCCCTTCTCCTTTACTACTCGCATTTACTTATCGCACTTCATATGATTGCTTGTAGTACTTGAGTTGTGCTCTTATCTTGCTTGTGTGTTTACCTTGGTACCTACTAGCTTCACTAGGTTTGCTTGATTGCTTTGCTCGTGTGCTTATTTGTTATAGCCTATCTAGTAGCTCTAAGGACTTTACTTAGTGTGCCTAGTATCTTGGTTGCCTTGTCTCTAGTTATCTTGTTACCTTGCCTTGCCTAGCTTGAGTCTTCCGCTATCTATCTATCTTGTGCTAGGTTGCTAGTGTGGTGTGATTGTCTTATCTATATGCACTAGCTATATAGGTTAAGGATACTCCTTAGTGTGCTTTACCTTGTTACTAGAACTACTTGCTAGGAGTTGCTTAGGTGTAAGTGTTTGGAAATAGATTCTAGAGTGCACCGATTCACCCCTCCCCCCTCTCGGTCACACGATCCTTACAAGTGGCATCAGAGCCAAGTGCTCATTACTAGGGCTTTACCGCCTTGAGTCGTGACCGGAATTGTGTGTGGGAAAATGGAGTCCACTCATGATGACGTTTCTAACACTTCCATCGCCTCTACCTTGATTAAACCTTATGATTGTGTGCTTAATGACATTTCCTACTATGGTGTGCGTGATGAGTATGATGAGCTTGTTTTGAATGATAATGAGGATATCACTAACTTCGCATCTCGCTTGTATGTTCTCGCTAGGAAACTCATGTCAAGAGGATATCCATCTATTATGCACAAGCATGTTGTGAAGAAGCTTATCCGATCTCTATCACTCTCACGGTTTGGTATTCTTGCTTTTGCTCGAGTGGATGAGTTTGTGAACATTCCCTATGATGAGGTGGTTGCTATTCTCTCCTCTCTTGAGGAGGATATCAAGAAGGGCAAGGATATCCCTCATGCAAGTAAAGATCAACACATTGAAGTTCAACCTCTACCTCAAGCTCAATCATCATCTCGTGTTGGAGAAGGTTCTTCTTCTCGGGATCAAGAGGATGGATATATCAAGCTATGTGATGAGTTGGACCACATCTCTATGATGCCGAATAAAGATCTTGTTGAGTTTGCTCTACGGATGGATTCACTCATCAAGAGGATTAATGAGAACAAGCTTTGGATAGTCACCAAGGAAGAGAGACTCAAGAGGTTTCTTGATGCTTTGCCGAAGGACAAGTATGGTGATCACATTGAGTTTGAAATCTTCGAGCTCAAGTCCTATCCAATTGAGCAAGTCATTGAGATCATCACAAGAAGAAGGGCTCGCTCTATGCTCTCTAACACATTCAAGACCCCAAGTGATGATGAGGAAGAAGAAGATGATGATAGAGTTCCCGTCTTCTATTGTGATGTGACTATTCAAGTGCTAGTGATGATGAGCCGGAGCCTATCAAGAAATATCACATGAAGAGAGAAGTCTTGCCATCCCTCTTTGAAGACTACTACAACTTGTATGAGCCGGATCTTGCCGATCGGCCTCACTATCACCTCTTCGACATGTATGATGTGTTCTATAGGGAAGATGGGGAGTCTTGGCTTGATTGTTGGAAGAGACTTCTTGTGTTGGTGGCTAGAGAGAACTCTTCTGAAGGAGAAGACAAGATTAGTGATGAACACGCTATTCACACGGTGATCTCTATGCTACCATACAATAGGAAGGTCCACATTCTAAATGATTTCAATGATGATATTAGTGGTATGACTCTCAAGGACATGATCTTGATGGCACTATCCTATGAGAATCAAATCTACAACATTCTTGAGTACTTCAATGCTAGTGGAGATGTGGGTTTCAAGGTCTCCAACTTGGAACTCATGTCACACACATGGGTGTTGATCGGACCATGTGGAGACACAATGGAGTCACCAAGGCAATGATTGACGCCTTGGATGCATTGGACTTGGACTTTCTAAATGGAGTTCCTATGGCCTACATCAAGAGCAAGCAAGAGGTAAATGATATGTCAATTGATTCTCATGATACGAACACTCCTCTTTGCTTGATGGCTACTTCCAAGGTAAACTACAAGATTGGTGGCAAACATTGGGTGTTGGATAGTGGGTGCACTCAACACATGACCGGTACTTCATCCATCTTCACCAACTTGGAAGGAAATGAAGATCATGACAAGGTCACATTTGGGGACAACTCCAAGCACAAGGTGAGAGGTCTTGGTAAGGTGGCTATCTCAAATGACCTCTCTATCTCTAATGTATTGCTTGTTGAGTCCCTAAACTTCAATCTTCTATCCGTTGCTCAAATATGTGATCTTGGCTTTTCTTGTAACTTTGATGCTAATGGGGTGGTTCTTCATAATGATGCTATGGGTCTCACTATCAAAGGCTTTCGTCATAATAACCTATATGTTGTTGATTTTGAGACTAACATTGTTGCCCCTAGCACTTGTCTCTTCACTAAGTCCGCTCTAGGTTGGCTATGGCATCGAAGGCTTGCTCACATTGGTATGGGTCAACTCAAGCATGTGATGAAGAACAAGCTAGTGAGAGGAGTCAAGGATGTCACCTTTGAGAAGGACAAGCTATGTAGTGCATGCCAAGCCGGAAAGCAAGTGGCTTCACCTCATCCATCCAAGAATTTCTTGTCAACTTCAAGACCTCTTGAGCTCCTACACATTGATCTCTTCGGGCCTACAACTTATGTGAGCATTGGTGGAAATCTCTATTACTTGGTGGTAGTGGACGACTACTCAAGATATACTTGGGTATTCTTTCTTGAAAACAAGGCACAAGCAATTGGGATATTCAAGAAGTTTGCTAGAAGAGTACAAAATGAGTATGGGCATCACATCAAGAAGATTCGGAGTGACAATGGGACGGAGTTCAAAAACTCTATCATTGAAGACTATTGTGATGAGGTTGGCATAAAGCATGAGTTCTCGGCTACATACACTCCTCAACAAAATGGTGTTGTTGAAAGGAAGAACAAGACACTTATCACTCTTGCTCGTGCTATGCTTGATGAGTACAACACTCTGGAGAAGTTTTGGGCGGAAGCTATCAACACGGCATGCTACACCTTCAACCGGATCTATCCTCACAAATTGCTAAACAAGACTCCATAGGAAGTGATTGTTGGGAGAAGACAGAATGTTGCCTACTTCCGAGTGTTTGGTTGCAAGTGCTACATCTACAAGAAGAGGGAAAGACTTGGCAAGTTTGAGAAGAGGACCGACGTGGGCATTCTTGTCGGTTACTCGGGCTCGGCCAAAGCTTATCGGGTTTACAACACCTCTACCGGCTTTGTTGAAGAAACCTATGATGTGCAATTTGATGAGTCTCACGGGTCTCAAGAAGACCCTCCTTCTTCTCATATTGTAGGTGATGAACCCGTGGAGGAAGCTTTGGAGAACATGCCTATTGGTGAAGTTATTCCTCGTGAAGATGAACCTCCGACACCTCCTCCAACAACTTCATCAAGTGGACCTTCTACGAGCACATCTCAAAAGAATCCAAGCTCTCCCTCAAGTGAACAACATCAAGCACCTTCAAGCGAACCGCAACAAGCATCTTCGAGTCAAGCTACTCCAAATGAACCGCAACAAGCGTCATCAAGTCTACCTCATGCATCTACGAGCCAAGCGTCACCGAGCAATCAAGAACAAGCACAATCTACTTCAACTCAAGATGATGGCTCGGGTTCACCTCTTCGACAACAAGACACTCACATCTCTAGGGAGCAAGCCGCAAGAGATGCGCAAGATACTTCGCCGAGCTCCTCCTCCTCCTCGACAAGAACCTTCAAGGAAGCACAAACCCATTGCTCGGGATCATTCTCGTGATCTCATCATTGGGAGTCCTTCTCAAGGGATAAAGACTAGGAGAAGTCAATATAAACCTAATTATGTTGATGAAGCTAACATTGTTGAGAATTTCTCTTTTGTCTCTACCCTAGAGCCGAAGACGATCGAGGAAGCCTTGAAAGATCACAAGTGGGTGCTATCCATGCAAGAGGAGCTCAACAACTTCAAGAGGAATGATGTTTGGAAATTGGTGAAGCGTCCCAAGCAATCCAATGTCATTGGCGCTAAGTGGGTCTTCAAGAACAAGCAAGATGAGAAGGGAGCAATCGTGAGGAACAAGGCAAGACTTGTGGTGAAGGGCTACTCTCAAGTTGAAGGCGTCGATTTTGACGAGACTTTCGCCCCGTCGCTCGTCTTGAGGCTATAAGAACACTTCTTGCTTATGCTTCTCATTTTGATTTTAAACTTCACCAAATGGATGTGAAAAGTGCATTTCTCAATGGACTAATCAATGAAGAAGTTTATGTAGAGCAACCTCCCGGCTTCGAGGACCCCGAGCATCCGAACCATGTGTACAAGCTCAAGAAGGCTCTCTACGGACTCAAACAAGCACCAAGAGCATGGTATGAACGACTTCGAGATCATCTCATCACCAAGGGCTACAAGATCGGTAGTATCGACAACACTCTCTTTGTTTGTCAAAACATGTTGATGATATCATCTATGGCTCCACTAATGAAATCTATAATGATGAGTTCCGTGCTCTTATGAAGAAAGAGTTTGAGATGTCCATGATAGGTGAACTTCATGTCTTCCTCGGTTTTCAAGTCAAGCAAATGAAGGAGGGTACGTTCATCTACCAAGAGAAGTACACTCGGGATCTTCTTAAGAGATTCGGCATGGAAGACTCCAAGTCCTACGACACACCTATGGCTACAAGTGTCCCTCTTGATGTGGATGTAAAAGGTATACCGGTGGATCCTAAACTCTATCGTTCTATGATTGGTTCACTTCTTTACCTTACCGCATCTAGACCGGATATCATGTTTAGTGTGTGTCTTTGTGCTCGTTATCAAGCTAACCCCAAGGAGTCCCATATGATTGCCGTGAAAAGAATTCTTAGGTACATCAAGAGCACTCCTACAATGGGCCTATGGTATCCAAAAGGCTCGGACTTTGGACTTGTTGGCTATGCGGACTCGGACTTCGCCGGATACAAAGTGAGTAGAAAGAGTACCTCCGGTGGATGCCAATTTCTTGGACAATCACTCATCTCATGGAGTTCCAAGAAACAAAATTGTGTGGCTATCTCTACGGCGGAGGCGAAATATTTGGCGGCCGGTGCTTGTTGTGCTCAACTCTTATACATGAAGTAAACCCTATTGGACTATGGATTATCTTATGGGCAAGTACCTCTCTATTGTGATAGCGAAAGTGCTATCAATATGGCTCTCAACAAGGGTGATCACGGCCGTGCCAAGCACATTGAAGTCAAGCATCACTTCATTCGAGATCATGTGGCCAAGAAGGATATTGAATTGATTGGTGTTCGGAGTCATGAACAATTGGCGGACATCTTCACCAAGCCACTTGACAAGAAGACCTTTTGTAAGCTCCGGGGAGAACTTAATGTTCTCGACCTCTCCGACTTCACTTGATATCCTTGAGCTTACATTTGTATATATATGTATATATACTTTGCTTGTTTTTGTTTGTGTTGTTGTTTTTGTGTGTTCTTCTTGTTTTGTAGGATCAACGACTAACCTACTTGAGATAGCAATGAGCATGGGTTAAGCTTGGGATTGGTGGTACTTGGCTCCCGAGGCTTTGAAGAATGGCTCGTTGTGATCAAGCTCATGGAGGGTTCAAACTTGTTGTTGGTAACTTCGCTCTTAGCTTTCTCTTGTTTTACCCTTATAGCATCATGTATTGTACACTTATCATTCCTTGCATTCGCTGCATCTTGCATAAGTGTCTCGGCGCCGAGCACCCATCTAGGGGGAGTTGCTTATTCACAATATGAGTATATGACCTCCTATGATGAATTTATAGCAATGCTATATGAGCTTCATGTCCATTGAACCAAGATTTTTGAGCTCCAAGGTTAAATCCACTTGCGCGGCTCAGAGTCTAAGGGTTCATACATTTCCATCATCGTCAACTAACCCCTATGTACTTCAAGACAATATTCTTTGAAAATGTGCGTAGGGATAATTGTTGGGAGATGGAGAATCACGGATCAAGGGGGGCTTCACGCCAAATCAAGTAACTCATTTTCCCACTTGTCCCATATATTTACACTAACCTTTTTCTCCCTTGGAAGATTTCTTTTTGGGTGATAGGTGCCAAAGAGGGAGAAGAGTTGAGCTTAATGATCGAGCAAGAATATGGGGGAGAAGAGTTGGGAAGAAGAGTTCGGGCCTATGAAGGGTCGTGGAAGATGTCACCTCAAGGGGGAGTGTGTACAAGAGAAGATCAAAGGATCGAGACGATCGATCTTCGATCGATCTTCACACAATCTTGAGGTGATAAAGAAGAAGCAATGCCGTCTCAAGGGGGAGTTTGTACGAATGAAGATCAAGTGATCAAGATGATCGATCTACACACAATCTTGAGATTGGTACACTTATCAAGGGGGAGCGAAATTCTACAAAGTAAGTATGAAGGTAAACCCTTTGCAACCTTTGCTTGTCATAGCTCCATGTGTTTTCTTTCACTTGTGATATGAGTTTTTGCTCTAACTTGTGACTTCTTTTGAGTTATGACTTGCCTCGACCTAATCAACAAGGTAACTATCTCTCTATCATATACTTGTTGTTTAGTGTCTTGATCGAGTTGCGTTTTTATCTTGGCATTTGCCATTACATTCTTTATCTTCTCGATCATTTTTATCATGGTTGTCATCCATCACCAAAAAGGGGGAGATTGTAAGCTTCATGACCATTGGAGCTAGGGAAACCCCAAGATATGAATGTTTTGGTGATAGGATGAGAACCATGAATGTGACTAACACTCTTTGTGAGATCTTATAGGTCACATATGAAGAAAGCTCCGTCCGTTGGTGGTGAACGCAAACACACCATGAACTTAATTGACAAGGATGATTGGTTGCCTTCATCTACACAAGAACGGACTTGATGGAGTCGCGAAGAAGACATGGATCAAGGCTAAGGACATGTTAGATCCAAGCGGGTGTTGCTTGGTTAGATGTTAGCTTGAGGCCATAGGAAAAACCGGACTATCAAGAGGGTTCGAGGTGGTTCTCTTAGTACACACTAGTTATAGAGATCATTGGATGCATGGTGAGTCTCTCAGGGGCTAGGGTGGCAGAAGAGAGTTGAAGGAACCAAAAAGATCAAGTGTTGAAGAAGAAGATCAAGAAGAAGATCGAAACTGCGAAGGCAGAAGAGACCGGACAGTACGGTCAAGGAGACCGTACAATACGGTCTACAGAGGAAATCCAGACAGAGAAGCTCAAGTTTCTGGAAGTTGAAGAATAGAGACCGGACAGTGGACCGGACAGTACGGTCCTAGGGACCGGACAGTACGGTCTTTATTGGAGTGTTCCAGACAGAGAAGCTAAAGTTTCTGGAAGTCGAAGAATGAAGACCGGACAGTTTGACCGTACAATACGGTCGAGGACCGGACAGTACGGTCTAACAGGTGAAGAGCAACAGAGAAGGAGAAGTTTCTGTTGGCTGAAGAAGAATGGAGACCGGACCGTACGGTCCTAGGGACCGTACAATACGGTCTGGTCTGAGATGAATTGCAGCACTCCCTGGATGCCGGTCTGGTGAAGACCGGACAGTACGGTCAGATGGAGACCGGACAGTACGGTCTACTGTACGGTCATCACGCAGACTGGGCACTTTTGGACAACGGCTAGTTTGAGGTTGGAGGCCTATATATAGTCGGTTGTTTACCTCTTTGAGGTGCTCTTGGACCCAGGAAAGAGGGGAGGTGCTGCCAAGAAGCCAAGAGGAAGAAGTGTGAAGCACTTGAGAAGGATTTGGAGTGATCCTAGTGCTTGAGAGAGTAGCAAGTTGCATCCTTTGATCTCTAGGCTAGTGTGGGCTTGAGAGAGTCATCTAGGGCTGTTACTCTTGGTCTATGGCAAGGCCTAGACCGGTTAGGCGTCGGTGTTGAGCTGTCCAAGGAGATTGTGGAAGTCGACACAAGTTTGTACACGGTCTTGGAGCTTCCCGTGGGAAAGAAGCATCACTAGTGGAGCGCCCTTTGGCACGCATCAAGTGCGGAGCCTTACCTCCGGAAGAGTACCCGGGATCGAGCCCGGCGGGACGTGCCCGCGACTTCACTCGGAGGGTGAAGTGTGCTCTAGGAGGGATCGCCATCGAGCGGAGGGACGGGGTCGAGACTCCGGCGGGAGTGACCCAACGTGGAGTAGGGGAAGGCGCCATCCTTCCGAGACCACGGGAAAACATCATGAGCATTCTCTATCCCTTCTCCTTTACTACTCGTATTTACTTATCGCACTTCATATGATTGCTTGTAGTACTTGAGTTGTGCTCTTATCTTGCTTGTGTGTTTACCTTGGTACCTACTAGCTTCACTAGGTTTGCTTGATTGCCTTGCTCGTGTGCTTACTTGTTATAGCCTATCTAGTAGCTCTAAGGACTCTACTTAGTGTGCCTAATATCTTGGTTGCCTTGTCTCTAGTTATCTTGTTACCTTGCCTTGCCTAGCTTGAGTCTTCCGCTATCTATCTATCTTGTGCTAGGTTGCTAGTGTGGTGTGATTGTCTTATCTATATGCACTAGCTATATAGGTTAAGGATACTCCTTAGTGTGCTTTACCTTGTTACTAGAACTACTTGCTAAGAGTTGCTTGAGTGTAAGTGTTTGGAAATAGATCTAGAGTGCACCGATTCACCCCCCCCCCCCCCTCTCGGTCACACGATCCTTACAGCGGGGAGCGGGCGCGCCTGTGCGAGGCGGTGCGGGAAGGCGTGGAGCGGTGAGGGGAGGGCCGGCCTGCGCGCGGCTGGCGGGCGGGCGACGCGACGGCGGGCGGGGCGGGGCAGGGCTGCGCGGAGCGGCGAGTGGCGGACCAGCCAGCGCAGCGCGGGGCGGAGCGGGGCAGCGCGGCGCTTGCGGCGGCGCAGGGAAGGGGATCGTCGGCGGCGTCTAGAGGTAGGAGAGAGAGGAAAGGATAAGGTCTTGCTTTAGGTGTTGCGTTGGAGATAGATGATTTTGGATCTTTCACTTTGAAGCCTATGCACACCTATTTAGCTATATGGATCTCCGGTTTGGGTATTGTAGGTTGGAGTCAGTCTAAGACTCCAACGCTGAGGAGACCCAAAGCTTATATTGAGTGTTGATTTCTTTCAACAGAGCTCCAAAAAAACACTCATCTCCAACGATAACACCCAAAACGTACGACACCTTCTTCCTCCTCGCGCTCCCACCTCCCTCGCGCTGCCGCGCCCGCGCCCGCGCCCCCGACGAAGACGAGGTCCGGCAGCCCCAGTTCGACGCGCGAGCTCTCGTTGGCGGAGAAGGCTCCCGGGGATGCGAGAAATCGGAGAAATCGAAGCCCGGGAATGCGAGAAATAGGAGAAATCGAAGCCAGGGATACGAGAAATCGAAGTCGGGCCGCCGCTGCCGTGCCTGCGCCGCCGCCGCTGCCACGCCGCGCCGCGCCTGCGCCGCCTCTGCCACCGCGCCCACGCCCCTCTACCCTCTCCCCCCCCCACTCCGCCTCCGCTACCGCTTCCGCGCCTCCTCGCCCTCGCCGCTCTGAGGGGTGCTCCGCCGTCGCCGCGTCCCACCTATCTTCCCAGTCCCCACGACACAGCCATGAAGCGGAAGAAGAGAAGCTCGCCATTCTCGGAGGAGACGGAGGTGGATGAGGAAAGTGCTGCGGACGTGATGCAATTGTGGGTAGCGGTCACCCCGCCGCCCACAATGGGTGTTCTGTTTAGGTCACCGGTTGGAGACCGATTGGAGTCCTATTTTTCCATTTAACAACTCATTTTAGGTATATGGGGCACGGGTTGGAGTTAGTCTAAGAGCATCTCCAAAAGATTACCAAAAAATTAGTCTCATAAAATTGTTTTTGGGAGTAACCAAAAAATTATACGGGGCAATTTTTCTTTCCTCCTCCAACAGTTCCTCCCTAAAAGTGGATCAAAACACTTTTGATTGGGCCAAGTCAACATTTGGGGTCACAAAATCATTAATTCTAGTGTAAAAAGAATGAATGGGGATCCCAATTCTTCCCCTGTTTGTAGCTACAAATGCGAGGAATTTAGGGGGTATGAAAAAGTTATAAGTAGTTTTGAGGTGCTATTGGAGATGGTTTTTTTGATTGAATCCTATTATTTTGATTTAAGGAGAGGTTTTAGGACTCTTTCGATGCTCTAAGCAAAGGTATTTATCATCCGGCTACCGCAATCCTTGTTTCGTCATGTAAAAGTAGAGCTTTTTACGTTTGTTCTACCATGTTCAGTTAACTAGCTGTATGCCGAAATACTAAGATATTTTACTGTGCTGGACAAGATAATAAGTGGAGGTTAAAGGAGACCGGGACCGACCTCTGCCCCGAAAATCTCGGCTGTGACGAAAAAGAACACAACTGGAGGCCACATGGGAAGCCAAGGGAAGCTTGCCGTTTGCTTCGCTCCGCTCCATTTCTGCCGAGTGACCCACGCGCGCGCGCGAAGAAAAGATTGCCCGTTTGGCATATGGCCATGTAATGCCGTTGGCGCGTCGCGCACTGCTCCCTCCTCGAGAGGCGCCGGTGGATCGCAGGAGAAAGCCATACCACCACGCCACAGATGAAGACGAAAGGCATGGTTCCGCAGTCTCTCCCATCCCACGCATGCATGCATGCGGCAGTCGTCCCCTGCCTGTCTTGTTTGCGGCCTTTTCCCCTGCCTGTGTTGGTGATGCACCCCTGCTGCTGCCCGAAATGCAGCTTTGACTAGCAAATAGGGCGGAGCCGCGCGAGCAGGGAATGGTCACAGGGCTTCACGGGTGGCTGCGGCGGGCCTGCCGGGTGGTGTGGTGGTCTCAACTCTCAACTCTCAAGCTCTGGGACCATCGCACTGAGGGTCGTCACGCACCATGCGGGCCATGTTCAGGCTTGAGATGTCTAATTGGTGAACGAGTTTGGCAATTTGGCTGCTATCAATTCACTGCTTCATCCACGGGCGCACTGTTAAGTTGGGACTATGATCTAGGACTAGGAGACCCCATAAGTATAGCCACCTTCAGTCTATGTTGGAGTACTACAGGAGTCGGTCCAATTAACATATCGCCGCTCATGCACGGTAATGAGAGATTGCCAAAGATTTGCTTGTTTTAGCAGTAGTATCTAGCATTGCGTACATGCCATGTCACTTGTAGCCCGTAAGCCACACACAGTGCAATGGTGCCTCAAACATCTTCTCATTCTCATATGTGCACCGGTGCTTAATTTTTTCTTTCCTTCACAGTGTGGGCCCCGATGCCTATTTTTAAAGTGGACCCCTCAACGAAGACAAAACTAACCTTCATAACCTTGAGCATGAGTAAAAATAATAATTTTCCATGAATTGGCACCCGGGGGTGCATGTACAGGCTCCGGAGCTAGCTTTCCGAATTCAAGCAACAGCTGCGGCTAATTAGATTTTGAAATGTGCTTGGAACGAAAGCTCTATCTGGACCATTCATTCTCATATGTGGTGTAGATACCTTTCATCACTACTACTACAAGTGATGTGCAGATTTGTACCACATATATACTAGATGTGTGATCTAGATAAGACCCTGGTACTAGGGTGTTGTAGAAAAAAAATCCACTCTCCACCCGCTGCCGCACTGGCAGGCTTTGGTGTCTAAAAAAAAGATTCCTCCAGTCACCATCTCCAAGCACACACTAATGTGTGTTTCAAGCTTGAGACCAGCCTATAGTCGGCGCTTTCCGCATTGCGGTACGAGTTTCAGAATCGAACTGAATACGTGTGGTAAGTCAGAAAAGTGGGATATCCAATTTCGTCCCTGGTTTTGGCCAAAAGCCCAATTTCATCCCATGAGTTTTAAAGAGTATAATCTAATCCTTGAACTTTGTCTCTAAGTCTATTTCACCCTTAATATGAAGTAAGTTGGAAAAATGGAATATCCAATTTCGTCCCTGGTTTTGACCAAAAGTCCAATTTCATCCCATGAGTTTTAAGGAGTCTACACATGGAGGCAAGAGATGATTTACAAACCGGTTGAGTCTGGAATGGAGTTCAGGGATTGGTGGAATGAGAGGATGTCTGAATACACAGCAAGGCAAAAGAGAGACTATGCTGCCATGATCATGTACACAACTTGGAATATTTGGAAGGAACGAAATAGGAGGGTATTCCAGCAGGTTATTGCAGCCGCATCAAGTTTTTGTTTTGATTAAGGAAGAAATCCAGATGTGGGAAAGAGCTTATGCAGGCCAGACGGAACATCACGAGGATGCTTAATAATGCAGTTGTCGCTAGGAGATGGGGTTGCGTGGATGGCGTCAGGGTGTCTTTAGTCTCAATCATGTAACTCTATTTTCTAATCCATCCAAAGTTTGTATTTTCTTTCTCCCACTTAAATGAAAGAGCAATGCTCCTGCTCATTGTTCGAAAAAAGTTTGAAAGAGTCTATTTCACCCTTAATGTGAACTGGTTGTTCTTGCAGGTTTTTTTATATTTTAATCCTTTTTTTATTAATATTATAATAATAACCCGGTTTGGACTAAATTTGCAAATCTAGCCCATTCTGTCGCGGCGAACAATTTGGCGCGACAATGAGAAAAACCGCGCCAAACAGGTTGGCGCGACCAAGTGACACGTCAGCTTTGACGGCCACGTCGGCGGCAGCGACTTGCGCCGCGGCGATCCATTTGGCGCGACAAAGTAGTCGCGCCATTGCGCCTGGCGCGACCTGCTTTGTAGTCGCGCCACGACCCCCTCGTTTACAGTTTGCATTCAGAGCGAGGGGGGCAAAAATTTTTCTAAGTCCCGGTCGCGGCAAACGACATGGCGCGGCTGACGTGTTGGTCGCGCCACCGCTCGCTCGTTTACAGTTTGGATTGGGAACGAGGGGGGCAAAATTTTTTCTAAGTCCCGGTCGCGCCAACCAGGTTAGCGCGACCAGCTGGCACGACCCACATCATACCATTTTGCATTGAGATCGAGGAACAACACCGTGAAGAAGTGCATGGTAAAGAAAATACGCATTCAATATTCACTCATGCAATATTAAAAGGAGCAACATAGTTCAACCACATGGCATGTCAAAGTTTCATAACATACATGTTCTGCATTGTTTGATCACATAGGTTACATGGTTGAACCCAGGATGAAAAGAAAACCAAAATGACAATATGGTGTTCACGGCGCGTGTCATCGTAGATGGTGTCAAGGAGCGGGTAGCGCTAGTGGGGGGCCATCAACCTGCGTAGAACTTGAAGTACCAACATCAAGAGCCGTACTATTTCCAGATCCCCGACGAGTTGTTGTACTCCTACGTCTTGGTTTGTTCTTGGGACCTATTTTGTGGTGCTCCATTCTGTGGCCTTCCTCGTGACATAATGTGCAACGTATTTTTATAGGGGCCTCGTTGAAGTCCCCAAATCCATACATATCGGCGCCGTAGCCCTTTTGCATGTCATCGAGCTCGTTTCGCAGCCTTTTCTTTTTCCGTCTGCCCTTTTTGTCCTTCAATAGCAAAACGTCAGGGACGTAGTCCAAACCGATATATTCCGGACCGCAAAGGCGACAGCACCTGCAACCAAATAGAATTACAATCAGATTACTGCATATTCAAATTTTTAAAAAAAAGAATTACATTATGCTGTGTCAAGAATAATTTATTACCTGCCCAAGGTCAACAAGATGGTGAGCGCGGTGCTTGTCATCGTACACGGTGTCAAGGAGCCGGTAGCGCGGGTGAGGAGCCATCTCCCTGCAAAACGTTATAAAATATATTTAGGTAACCACTATACATAAATAAAATCATCATTACGATTCATCGTTCTACCTAAAAAGTTTACCATCTACAAAGTTTCCCAAATGATTTACTACTTCCCTCCACATAATTGCAACGCATTAAACTACATATACCTCATTCGTCTTTATATTATCTAACCGATTACCATTGCCAAAAAAAATGCCATGCAAGCCATAACCACACGATCCATATACAGAGTCCTCTAAATAATTGTGTACCACCATCCTCCACACAGATGCAATACATAGCACTATATATACCTTATTTGCTCTTACATTATCTAACCGATTACCATTGCCTAAAAAATGCCATGCAATCCATCCTACACGTCAATCACATATTACAATTCATCCATCGAGCGATACATGACCTCCGATTATCCTCGATTCGTACGAAACTTACCACCACCCATCATTCTAAACATTAAACCCTAACTATCTAAAACCGGTGAAATTCAACTCCTTATGGAAATGTAATTGGACAAGATGGAGAAGCTACCTTGGAGAGGCGTAGCCCCGCGATTTCGGCTCGATTCACCAGGTAGGGCGGCCGGATTCGAAATTTTTTTGCTTAGGGCGCGGGGGTCGGACAGAGAAGAGTTGAAGATGAACCGAGGAGGAAGAAGGAGGAAGAAGAGAAGAGCTGGGCCGCGGGGCTAAGTCACCGCCAGTCGCGCCAAACAGGACGGCGCGACTAATGAACGTGTCGCGCCCATCGGTTTGGCGCGGCTTATATTTGGTCGCGCCAAACGGATCGCCGCGGCACAAGTCGCTGCCGCCGACGTGGCCGTCAAAGCTGACGTGTCACTTAGTCGCGCCGGGGGGTTTGCCGCGACTCCTCATTTAGTCGCGCCAAATTGTTCGCCGCGACAGAATGGGCTAGATTTGCAAATTTAGTTCAAACCGGGTTATTATTATAATATTAATAAAAAAAGGATTAAAATATAAAAAAAATTCTTGTTCTTGTGATAGCTGACGCAGGGAGAAGCAAAATGCAAGCCCCGATATCTCTACATGACCTACATGACTTGCATCTCTGAAGGAGCAGTATCCAATCAGCAAGATAGCGTGTTCTCTGTGCCAGTGAAAGGGTGACCGTGCCACCCCCCCGGCGCGTTTAAATCTTCATTGATCCAACAGTAACTTGAACATTGTTCTTGGTGTTCGAAACTGCCCCCTGCCCCCTTCTCTGTTTCTATAGAACGAGCCATGGGCAAGCCAGCATGGTTCATGGGTGTTCGTGTAAACACCCATGATTTTTTGGTGCAAAAACAATAATTCTTGAGCTATGTTACATGGTCATGCACAAAGTGAAGAGAATTCTAGATATCTGATGCAAAATTCGTTTTCTATCCCTGAATTTTTTTTACTTTAGAAGTTCAACTAAGTATTCTTAACTATTTCTATGCTTCTTTGTCTAATTGATAATTTTAAACATTCATTTTAAAAATTCTAGCTCCGCCACTGGCACGAGCATGAAGAGAGTGGCAAGGAGGCCCATATCGACGTCGTCGTAGCTCTTCGCGACTCCATCCATGCCTAGTCCTTGAGTGTCACCTCTTTGAGCTTTTCTATTAGCTTCACTTCACGTGGCCGACGCGCAACTTCGACTGACTAGACACGTTGTGCACAACTTCGGCTTACTAGGCTCGCCATGCGGACAAACTGTTCATATCAATGACGAAATTGAACTCTTAACCAAAGTTTAGGAACTAGATTGATCTCTTAGAAAGTTGAGCGATGAAATTGAGCTTCAGACGAAAATTTAGACGGCAACTTCATCATCGAAGAAGATTAGGCTATTATGATTTGGTAGTTAAATTTTGGCCCAGTAATTTTCAGTAACCATATGAAAATTGAAGTCTACTGATAAGCATCAAGTTCAAACAAGGATTAATTTGAAATGGTTGCCTGACACCAGCTTAGACAACCTAGTACAATGTCTGTTTCCGCCAAAGCTAAGCTAGTAGCACAATGCTGTTGTTGTTACTAGTATCAGATAAAGGGGAAATTGGAAAGGGAAGAGTATCAGCAAACTGACATTCACAAGACCCTTGATGTCGTATCGGATAGCTATAATAACAGCATGTCTACTGCCCAAACCCTCTTATTCAATCGCCACTAGTCCTTATAGCATCATCCCAGAATGTTTCTCTACCTACTTAGCTAGTAAGACATGCAACTAATTAAACAATTGAAGCAACGAGGTCGACAAAGACCTCACGCTTTCAAAGATTCGTCGCTGTTGTGTACAAGGAGGCAAACAAACCCTCTAGCCCGAGCCCCATGCCTGTTCCAGCTTTCGAGCAGGTCAGCTCTTCCCCCTTGTTCCTCCTCATCGGATCCTGATTCCCGGCCCCTTTCGTGCACGCACATGACGTGCTTTCCCCTGCCCCAAAGCGCTCAAAAGTCGAGTGGACGGGCATGTCAAAAAAAAAAAAACACCTCTCGCCCCGTGAGATCGATGAGCACCAGCGGCAGTGGCGCAGTGCAGTAGTATCCTCCGAGTATCCATCCACCCATGCATCTCGCTTTTACGGTTGCCGCGCCGGATGCGCGCGCGCGAGGACAGACATGCAGCGACTGGGCACGAGCACATGACGAGGGGGGCAGCCGAGCCGAGACGACGGCTCCGGCACAGGAACAGGAACAGGGCCCCCGCCTCGCCTCGCCTCGTCCTGCTCGGTGCGGTGCTCCTCCGGGCCGGACGACTGAACCAACCCAAGATTACTTTTGAGACGCTTAAATAACAAGATTAGTTTTGATGTGACCTCTAAGTTTAAAAACACGAACAGGCCCTGAACCAACCCAAACTCTCCTTTAAAAGGCGCGGCACGTACCCTGTCCGCGCACGCGCTTCCCCGACGTGCGCGTCGCGTGCAGCGTGCTGCCTGCCTTTGCTGTGTTTGACGTGATGTAAAGGCGGAAACAGCGCTGGGGTGCGCGGCCCGGCCGCTCCCTGACTCCCTCCCTCCCTCTCTCCGGTTGGGCTTTGCGATGGTCAGTGGGAGAAGCCGGCGACTGTTGGCCTTCATTTGACAAAGCATGTGGATTATCTAGGTTTCAGCCCCTTGGATCCTGGCACATTTCGGAAGTATAAAGCTTAGGTTAGATTTGACACAGGTCGCTCCGAGACTGAAAGTGCCTGTCAATTTGGGTCGGGTCCCAGAGTGACGGTGTGCTGAGCGTCAATCATGGCGGTATTGATCAAAATTGTGACGTGGGCCTATGGTGTCTCCATTGCTCTATAGCTAGCTGCCCGATCCTTGCTGTCGACGCCAAGTGCCAAATCGGATCCTGTTTGTCCACGTACTACGTACATGACTTGGCAAGGCAACTGGCATTGTGCACCTGTATGTAAAAAAAATCTCTTGAAAGGAACATGGATTCCGTCATGATGGCGATTCTTATCCCGGCCAATATTATACTCCAGTCGAGACTGTACTAGGATGGTCGCTGTCAACGATAAAAGAAAGGAAAGCTTTCAGGAAAAAAAATGTAATTTCGGCTGCGGAGAAGAACCAATGATGATGGACCCAGGCAGGCTTTCACTAATTCAGTGCGAGAGTCAGTGCGAGAGGTAGGTGTATGCATGCTGCTTTTGTCCTAATTGTAGGCTAATCGAGCGTGCATGGCCATTAAGTGCAACATGTACGGCAAAGGAAAATGTGATCGAAAGGTGCGACATTAGAAGATCACAGATTCAGTCACCAATTGTGTTCGCATTATCCTGACCATTGCCTCTATTCTCAAATCTATAATGTCCGGACCGTGTAATTTGGAATTAAATATTATGTCTTAGCATCATCAATTGGAGAATTGAGAGAGTATATCATAGTCAAAAGAAACATAACTATATAAATGGGCACCATGATTTTGGTAACATCCTTAGTTTTTCAATTGCAGGTTATCAAGCATATATATTCCATCATCATTAAGCATGAGCACTTGCGTATAAATTTAAGCTTGAAGCTCACGTTAGACTTAAATTCATGCAATGTGAAGAACCTCGATATTTTGTATGCAACTTAGTACCCAAAAAAAAATGTTGCAGCTACC
Organism: Eragrostis nindensis; assembly: GCA_012490785.1. Lineage (NCBI taxonomy): Eukaryota > Viridiplantae > Streptophyta > Magnoliopsida > Poales > Poaceae > Eragrostis > Eragrostis nindensis. Next base: position 275,328 of record JAAXCT010000889.1, read on the forward strand.
TAAAGATAACTCGAATTTAATTGATTTTTGCATACTTTTTTAGAAGATGAATCCGTGCCTTTATAATTCATGTAAAACTTAATAAAAACTATCAACTTTGAAGAAGTTTATTTAAAAGTCTGTAGTACCCTTTCAAGTTATTTTGTTCAAGTGGAACCTTCAACGGTGGATCTTTCCCCCAGAAAAATCGGCATAAATTTTGGTAGGCACCTCCAACAAAATGCAGCATGAATGTTTCATTTCCATTTCGGACACTCATCCCACCCAGGCACACAAATATGCAAACGATATTATGACATTAGCCAATTCCCCGGCCCTAAAACAATCACCAGGATGGTGGTTACAACATATAGACGTGTGCCGAGACCAACTCCCTATATCCGCGCCACAACAACTCTATGAACTAGCCGTCTTCAGGTCGTGACTACTAGCCGTCTTCAGGTCGTGACTCGTGACATCCCTACTTAGATTCTTGTCTTACTTGCCCTGAGACCATCTCCACCGGCTAATTAAAGTCACATGTACGCTTCGGCATTTAGGAACAGGCTTGTACACTACACCAAGTTCTATTTAATCAGAGCCCGGAGATGGCCAATAGAGGCAAGCGAATCTTCTATGATTGAAGCGATGAGAACCATCAGTCGCAGTCGCACAGGAAAAACACACAGTTCGATTTTAGTTTTGCCCTTCCTATCGACCGTCTATGTGAGGATCATCTATTTTTTAGATGATGGGTAAACAGTTCCGGCTTTTGCATCATGAGGAGAAGTCATCATCAGAAAGTTTTGTTTGCGACGCTCGTTGTGTATGAAAAATTCTGGTGAGTTTTGCTCTCGTACAGGGAGCCCTGTGTAAATTAAGAGCATGTTTAATAAGGATTCTAAAAATGCTTCTGCTTCGGATTTTTGTAAAAGATAGCTAAACAGTTCAAAACGAAATAGATTATGCTTCTCTCGTCAAGAAGCACTTCTCAATTCTGTATTAGAATTCAGAATCCAAAAAACATAGTTTCTCATGACTTTTTTACTCATTTTTGTATTAGAATAAGAGAACCTATTTTGCCAATCATTTTGAAAAGTGCTTTTTGCATAGAAGTTGTTTTTTAAAAAAACTATTTTATGGAGAAGTTTTGTGGAGAAGTTGTTTTCTTGAGAATCCATGCCAAACGGGGCTTAAGGGAGGCTCGTCTACACTTATTCGCACTGTCTGCTCGTGCTTTTCTCGTGTTCTCGCATCGTGGTGATCGTGAGTATATGCACATATGGATCGGTCTTTGGAGAGGAAACAACAGCTGGTCACCGACTCGCCGCGCCACAGCCACGAGATGCCATTCCTGCGGGGGACTGGCGTGAACCATGCGCCGACGGGGCACCCGCAACGAGGACGAGGAGCCCGAGGCGTCGTCGCCCAATCTTCAGCGGGAACCCGCAGCACACGCCAGGTAGGAGCAGCGGCGGAGCGGACCGGGAGGGCAACCTGACCCTAATGGCCAGCGCCGGCAATGACGACGAGGACAGTGACATCGGGGGGCGGGTCGCGTAAAAAGCTCCGCCTCTCCAAGGACCAGGCGCCATCCTCGACGAGAGCTTCATGGAGCCAAACACCCTCAATCAACCTGATCGATCACAAGCTATCATCTAATATTGACCGAGTCGAGGCATCGCAAAATCCTACGGCAACACCGAGCCACGGGGTGAAGACGTGTAACGGTACTCCCTCCGGTTTTAATTTCTTGACGTTTGACTATTTTTGAGTTTCGTTTGACCTTTCGTCTTATTCAAATATTAGCTTAAATATGTCAAAATTATAAGTTATATTTCAATTTCCTTTGATAAAACTATCATAATAAAATCTATGATAAATTTTTAAATATTTTGAATAAGACGAATGGTCAAACGTAACTCAAAAAATCTAACGTCAACAATTTAAAACCGGAGGAAGTATTTGTTAATTGGTTTAATTAGAGAGGACACATGTTCATAGTTACTGGCCCTGCACATAACAGGTGCGCGCTCTCCGGTGGGAGTTTCCTCTCTTCGTTCTTCATCTTTTCTGCTTTGTCTAGAGTACATCGACAGCAAGTTTGTTGCGGTTTTGCCATGGCTGTGCTTTTTGTTGGATGCTTGAATCCTTCAGTCCAGGTTGATCACAATCCGCTGCTGATCCCCAAATTTAGTGGAGGATTCATTCTATGGTGGAGTCCGGTGTTGCAGCTTCAAGATCTACGGCTCCTACCTTCTCCTCTTCACGTGCTTGGCCTGAGGCGGCTACCGAGTGGACTGCCGGCGTGCCAATCGACTTGCACAAAGAAGACTCATTCCCAACTGCATTTCGGTGTTTTGGCGGCGCCATCTTGCTGCTCTCACCGACTGGTCTTGATGGGGTTGGAGGCATCTATGCATGAGGTCTTGGCTATGGCCGCCGTGGCGTTCTTCCTGCCGGATTTTGTGGATGTTTTTCGGCGGCGACGGGTGGCTTCGTTTCTTCGCCGACGAGAGACTCTCTGTGAGGATTTGGTTGTAATTTCTATTTTACTCTGTGTCTTTTGTAAAATGCTCAGGGATCCATATCTTAATCTATATTCTTGTAAGTATCTCTGTGCCAAAATGTTTGTACCTCCATCTCCAGAGCAGTAAAGATATTTCTAGCCCTTTTGTGGGCGTGTTCCCTTCAAAAAAAAAAACAACGTTGCATGTCCATCGCCCTCTCCATCTATGCCACTGCTGCAAGCCCGGCTGGCTACTTGCAGACAGAGCGAGTGATGAGTTCATCTGTACTGTCGTCCTTGGAATTTCCAGAACAATGGTCAAGGCGAGCTGTTTTTGGATAGCACTTGCCTCCAGTTGCTTGTTCATCGTTGAACAATAGAGCATGCCCAGAGTAAGTCCACTGAAAATAACTGCAACATACTCCACCACAACCGAAAAATATCATAACTACTCGCCGAGCAGGATAGACATTCTTTGATGTCACCTAAAGGCACCAATGCAGTTTGATGGCAAAATGTTTGAGCACCTTTTCGAGCTCGGCTTCGCTGGAACAATTGATTCCGTTACTTGCGGAGTATGGCATGGGAACATCCACCCCACTGGAAGGGTAGGAAGGAAACAAGACTTCCACTGCTCCGTCTCTTCCCTCCGGTCTCCAATCCTCACGAGTGTCTCTTAAAATTAGGGCCAATTTAGTAGAGATTCTTTGAAATTGATTCTCATGAGAAGTTGATTCTGAAGGGAAGTAATTCTGCATGATTCTCTAGTATAAACTCTTAGAACAGAGAATCACTTCACAGGATCAGGAAAAACTATACTTTTTTTAGCTCTCAACTTCTGAGTTCAGAGAATCACTTCACACAATCAACCGAGAATCACTTTTCCCGAAAACAACGTTTGATACAACTTCACAGAGTATGCCTCAAAATCCGCTTCGTGAAACTCTCCAAACTGGTCCTAACTCGCAACATTCTCACGCCACACATAGGAGCGTAAACATGGGTGGATCTACATTGGTGGCTGCGGGTGCAGCAAAAGAAAATTTCAATGAAGTTCGTCCTTTTTTCACCATATACGCACCTCCTTGAGTACTTAATTACGCGCCCACAATGAAAAAACACAAGCCTTGAGCTGGAGATTATTGCTCCTCTTGCAAAATGTTTCTGAAAGTAAGTATGCTCTATCAGAGCAAAATAGAAGTTGTTTTACGGGAGGAGGCATAGCCAAAACAAGTTTAGACCCCAAAGGGCCTTACTCCTCTATCTCATTAGATCTCGACATCTCATTGTTTGGGAGCACTTTTTTATGGTTCCTGGCGGCTACTATATATGTGATGTCTACTTAGGTTCCTATATACAATATATATGTTTCTAGACAATACGTCAAATGACAAGGTTGATCTTGTACCCATTATCTCACCATTCCTTTCATGACCAAACTGGTTACAATTACTTACTCCATCCGTTCTTAAATTGATATCGTCGTTGACTTTTTTAGTTATATTTGATCATTCATTTTATTCAAAAAAGTTTTTAAATTATCATATATTTTGTTATGATTTGTTTTATTACTAAAGAAAATTTAAGCATAACTTATAAGTTTTCAAGTTTGAACTAATATTTTGAATAAAACGAACGGTCAAACGTAACTCAAAAAGTCAACGGCGACATCAATTTAAGAACGAAGGTAGTACATCTTTACTATTCTTGTTGGACATATGAATATGCACCAAACATTTGGTTGACTATTTTTTGAAACTTCATTAGGATGAAGTGTGCTTAGTTTTCATAAAATCCTAAACTTTCACACCTTATGTAGTTTTCACTTTAATCCCACAAAAATGGCATTGCTGGTACCCTGAGTTGGAAAAGGAACACCCAAAATGGTCAAAAGAAAAAAAAACATGAAGGGGGTGACAATAGTTGTACACAAAAGACCATGCAACTAACTATTTTAGCTTCAAGAAACAAGTTTTTTTTTTTTTTTTTGTGTGCGAGGATCGCTTCAAGGAACTTCATGAGTGTAAATAAAACTAAATAGCTTGAAACGACATAGGTGCACTAGGAGGAATGACAAGGCACAAAACTGAAACCTAGTGGTGCACGGAGAGCACCGAAGAATCATGGAATTTTGGTGTCGGGAAAACAAGTTCAGAGGAAACACTTCTATATGAGGGTGTTAAATATCTTCTCGTGCTCAAGCTGCCCCCACAACAGTGTGCTACCTGAGGTTTTCAGCCACTTATAATTGGTTAACTGGCATAATCAATGATTTGAATATGATAAGGAAAAGCAGTATCGTGTTGCACTGATATTACTACTTTGGTTTATCCCATCGCAGTCGAGATATCTTTTGCTCAGAAATGCGACTGGATCCCTCCCTCACCTGATCGACGTGCCTAGTTAGCTTCTCCCCCACCTTTCTGTCCGTTTGCCGTTTTGAAAGTTCATATTTGCAAAAGTACCATGAATAGAACAGAAGGAATCCAACTCAAACACTCCCCTGGCCTACAAACGATTAGAACTGTTGTTTTGCAACCCTTTTGAAGTAATTGGAGTCTGCTAAAACAAATGCAGACGTAGGCTGGTGTCAAGCACGGCACGGCGCCGGAGGGAGAAATCGAGAATCGAAAGATCCGGACCAATTTGGGTTCCACGGCCATGATCAGGTTTTGAAAACGGCGAATTGGGGAGATCAAGATCCGTCCACAGGCCACACAGCTTTGAATTGAACAGCCATTGGCCCTGTTTGGATTCCTAAGTTAGAGTTAGAGTGAGTTAGTTTAGACAAATCTAACTCTGAAATTTCCAAACGGGAAGGTTAGATTGAGTTAGATGCCTCTAACCCCCTCCTAAAAAACTAACCCGCCGGAGGGGTGCTTATTAGAGTTAGTTTCGGTGGGACCCACGCAAAACCTCATCCGCCCGGCGCACGCGATCCCCTCCCCACCTCCCGTTCTCTCCCGATCCCCTCCCCACCTCCCGTTCTCTCTCCCAGACACGGCACCGCCCCCATCCCGGCCGCGGCCGCCGGCCTCCATCGCGGCCGCCGCCGGCACGCCGGCCGATTCGCCTCCACCAAGCGCCAGCGCGCCGTCGCCCCCAAGCCCCAGCGCCGCCGCCGATTCGCCGCCCCCAAGCCCCAGCGCCGCCGCCGATTCGCCGCCCCCAAGCCCCAGCGCCGCCGCCGATTCGCCCCAAGCCCCAGCGCCGCCGCCGATTCGCCCCAAGCCCCAGCGCCGCCGCCAAGCCGCCGTCCATCCCGGCCGCCGCCCTCCATCGCGGGCGCCGCGCTCCATCCCGCCACGCCTCCCTCCATCCCGGCCGCCGCCCTCCATCCCGTCCCAGCACGCCGCCGTCAAGGACGCTGCCGCCGGGACGCCGGCCTCCAGGACGCCACCGCCGGGACGCCGCCGCCACCCTCGATCCCGGGGCGCCGGCCTCCAGGACCACACTTGGACGGCATTCTGCAGGTATTGGGACGTCATCACTCCTGGCCTACCTCTTTTCCTCTATAACTACACGACTCATCAGCTTAATGGAGTGTTTGAGGTGTGTGACATCTGATTCGGATTTGCTGATGCCTGTGAAGCCTCTCTGTGAATGACTGAATTTGTTAAGTATTTTATTGCTTCTTAGAAATGGTTACTGCTAGGCATAATGTACAGCGAAGTAAGAATATGCATTGTGTTTATCTTTAGCTTTACTTGTCTGTTTTCTTTCTCTCATGCCTTTACATATATTTTCCCCGAAGAATCTGGATATCTGAAAAACATTAAACTAGAGAGTATAATCTCAATTTTCCAGGTAGTGCAGCAGATTAGCAGTGTTTCATAGTTGGACGTAGATTAGCATCTGTATAAATCTAGATAAATAGTTGAACAGTAACTATGTGTCAATGTTTGTTTCGTAGGTAGGTAAATCAAAGGTCTCCAGGAGACCAGGACTCATGACTATTGAGATTGGCGAAATCTTTCAGAATTCAGCATTGTACTCAGCATAATTTCTTAGCATCTGTTTTTATGTTTGCATTGTGGTTTTCTTACTCTGATGCTTAAGTTGTTAGGGTTTCGCCATGGATTTGTAGATTCTTATCATAAAAACATATGGTTGTTATGGATCCCTCTTTTACATTTAATATTCCTTGATATGCAGGATATATCACGTCGCGTTCATCCTCGATGGACGGAGACGGCTTCGACGCATGGGATTCGCAGCCCTCGGCAACCAACCACGGTGGCCGCGCCGGGCTGGACCTCAACTCGCAAGCGGCGGCGGCGGAGGGTTTCCCGGGGCTTAGACTCTACGGAGCCTTCCTCCAGGTTTGCTACTTCAACTGTCTTGCAACAATTTTTATTCTACACCACTTGTTCATTTAAGTGTGTCTGGCTTTCACAATATGTAGGGAAGTTTTATGTGGTTGATGCGGGCTACCCAAACCGGACGGGCTATCTTTCACCATACAGATGTACAAGGTACCATGTCGAGCAATGGCAGAATGGACCACCGCCACGAGGTATGAAAGAAACCTTCAACCATGCACACGCCAAAGTTAGGAATGTCATAGAGCGAACTTTTGGAGTGTGGAAGATGAAATTTAGGATCTTGTTGAACATGCCATCGTTTCCAGAGGAAAAGCAAACTAGAATTATTGTTGCTTGTATGGCTCTTCATAACTTCATTCGAAAAAGCAGAATTGCGGATAGGGAATTTGATGCTTGTGATGCTGATGAAAATTATAACCCAATGCCTATTCCTCCTGCATCCGCATGGCCACAAGATGAACCTCTTGTTGAAGATTTCGACATGAATAACTTCCGTGATGAGATAGCTCATGCTTTGTTTCATGGACTGTAACTTTTTTTGTTATGTTTTACTGAGGACTCATATGTTTAACTGGGACTTCTTATTTGTATGGACAAAATAAAATTTATTATGTTTTGGATGCCTCATTTGTATACACGATTTATTTGTGTCATTTGAGAGCGAGAGGAGGCCACACAAGAGCCGGTCACACCAAATCCTGCTGGAAATAAGCTTTAAATGAGCCAAATGATTGAAAAAGTTTATTTATTGTCAATCTAACCCTCTCATCCAAACACCTCTTTGGTTAGAGTTAGTTTAGGAATTGAGTTAGAGTTAGTTTGTAACTCTAACTCTAACCAAGTTAGAGTATCCAAACATGGCCATTGTTTTTTATGGGTCCTCCTGAACAACAGTGACAATAAGAAACCAAATCGCTACGTGCACACAGCCGCAGAGGGGCACAAATTTTGCACTCCGCTGAATCCCCGTGCCCACCACACCGCTCCATGCTGATCAAAGAAACCAACCCCCAACCCAAGGCGATATAGGCCAGTGAGAGAGAGGGAGAGGAAGAGGTGCAGTAAATACGGTTTCCTCTTTGATGATAGGCCGCAGCTTGCGGCTAAGCACCAAAACCTTGGGGAAAGGGAGCGGCTCAGTGGCGCAGCGGAGGCTTGGGGAAGCGGAGGCTTGCGAGCAACCAGAGAGCACTAGCCATTAGCTCTGCTCTGCTCGGCACTACCCTACACTGACATCCATCGATCAAGCCAGAGAAGCCCGAGAAGGCTGTAGCGACCAAGCCAGCAGCACTCGCCCAGGTAAAGGGGTGCGAGGCGAAACGGAGCCAGGAAGAAGCAAGAAGCCCGTGAGCAGCAGCAGCGGCGCGGTGGGAGAAGGGAGCCGAGGCTCTGCTCTCGTCGGGGGGCGTTTCTTGGCGCGGCCATGGACGCCTACGAGGCCACCAAGGTGGTGTTCTCCCGGATCCAGGCGCTGGACCCGGACCACGCCGCCAAGATCATGGGCCTCCTCCTCATCCAGGACCACGGCGAGAAGGAGATGATCCGCCTCGCCTTCGGCCCCGAGTCGCTGCTCCACGCCGTCATGGCCAAGGCGCGCAAGGACCTCGGCCTGCTCCTCCCGGCCTCGCCGACCTCCGTCGCGGCCGCCGGGCACGTGCCGTTCCTCCAGCTCCCGCGCCAGGGCTCCGGCCGCGCCGGCGCGGGCGCGCCGTCGCCGCTCTCGGTGTCCTCGCCGTCGTCGTGGGCGCAGGCGCCGGTGTTCTCGAGGAGCAATGGCGCCGGGGAGGACGCAGCGGCCGGGGACGGGGTGGAGGAGCTGCCGAGCCCCGTCAACGGTGGCGCGGCGCCCTTCTTTCCCCAGTCCCGCGAAGCGCTCCTGGAGGACATGCAGCTGCAGGAGCAGCTCGCCTTCCTCAACGACGGCGGCATCAACCCGGGGCAGCAGCTCCCTCCGTTCGACGGCGGCGAGTGCCGGAGCCCCGGGCCCGGCGACGGCGGCGGGATGTTCTCGTACGGCCCCGGGTGGCCCAACGGCGGGCACCCAGCGCACCGCCGGAGCGCGTCCGTGAACGAGCTCTGCCTCGGTGGCGGAGGCGGGGGCGACGGCTTCGGGTGGCGGCCCTGCCTGTACTACGCTCGCGGGTTCTGCAAGAACGGAAGCAGCTGCAGGTTCGTCCACGCCGGCCTGCCCGACGACGCTGCTGCGCTCGCCGGCGCCAAGATGGACGCCGCCGATCAGCAGCAGCAGTGCCAGGAGTTTCTCCTCCGCTCCAAGAGCCAGCGCCTCGGCCCCGCCGCCTTCCCCTACTCTCCGACCGGCTCCCTCCCAGGCTCACCGTCCGCCGCCAGCAAGTGCCTCAGCCTCCTGCTCCAGCAACAGCAGCACGACAGGTAGAGCCGCCGCCTTTACAACTTCCCAACTCCACACTTCGAATCATTCGCACCAAAGCTCCAGCCTTTTCCACCTTGTGCGCGTGCAGAGCCGCGGCCGCTGCGGCGCTGATGCTGGGCGGCGGCGACGAGGCGCACAAGTTCATGGGCCGGCCACGCTTCGACCGCGCGGACTTCGCCAGCATGATGAACCCGGGCTCGCGCCAGATTTACCTCACCTTCCCGGCCGACAGCACATTCCGCGAGGAGGACGTCTCCAACTACTTCAGGTATGCATGCGCACAGAAACGCTAATGCGATGCTCGCCTTGCAATAAGATTGATTCTTTCATGCCAAGAACGCGATCTCATTAGCTCCTTCCTTGTTCTTGGCAATGCGCTTCAGCATCTACGGACCGGTGCACGACGTGCGCATCCCGTACCAGCAGAAGCGCATGTTCGGGTTCGTCACCTTCGTGTACCCGGAGACGGTGAAGCTCATCCTGGCCAAGGGCAACCCGCACTTCATTTGCGACGCGCGCGTGCTTGTCAAGCCATACAAGGAGAAGGGCAAGGTCCCCGACAAGTACAGGTATGCATTGCAAAACTGGACCTACTAATCCTTCGCTTCTGGTGGCAGCAACATGGCATGCATGCATAGCTGATCAGGTTCACTGATTTGCTGTTCGTCGCTTCGCAGGAAGCAGCCGCAAGGGGACTTCTCCGGCTGCACGACGCCGACCGGACTGGATGCCTGCAGGGACCCCTTTGATCTGCATCAACTCGGTAATGCTTTGAACTCAACCTCATCCAAACTTCCTCACTAGGATATTCGCTTTTGTTTGGTGTGCTGTGGTCGAACTTGGGTTGATCGCGCGAGCTTTCGGTGTGTATTCGTCAGGGGCAAGGATGCTGCAGCACTCGAACAGCGCCAACGAGCTGCTGTTCCGGCGGAAGCTGGAGGAGCAGCAGGCGGCCGAGCTGCAGCAGGCCATTGAGCTGCAGAGCCGCCGCCTGATGGGCCTTCAGTTGCTCGATCTCAAGTCTCGCGCAGCAGCAGCCGCATCCCCAACTTCAGCACTGCCCACGCCGGTTAACAACACCTTCGCCTCCAGCCAGCATGCGAGCACCGACATGGTCGAGTCGCCCCCTTCAGACTCTGGTACGCGGCGCCACCGCCAACTGCAGGTTTACTTCAGTAAATCAAATTGGCACTAAAGTTAACTCATCACTTTGATTCCTTTGCCGTTGACAGGGGAGCAGCTTAAGTTAAGCAGCGCCTTTGCTCCGGAGGGAAAGGTCAACGGAAGTGATAAGGAGGAATCTGCTGGTGAGGCAAGCCCGAACGCTGCCGATAGCGACCAAAGGTGGATTTAAACTACGCTAAACTGCACATCACAATCATTCTGCATGCTTATTATTCTCACACTTTGCTTTCATGAATCATGATCTGATAGACATGCAACTCGGGCTAGTTGCATTGCGAAGTATATTTTGAATGTCTCAAACCTTACATAGACGGTTCCGCGTTCATGTAATCTGCAGTGGGGAGCACAATTTGCCGGACAGCCCCTTCGCTTCCCAACCAAGTCAGCTGCGATGGCGCATGATGGTTTTGCCGCCGCCGCCGGGACTGAGAATGCTGCACCTCGTGTTGCTGTGGACTGCGGCGGCAATGCCGACGGCGGCGGTCTCCGGCCCTCTCCATTGGACATTCCTTCTCCCAGGCCGTACTTCTTCCCCATGCACAGGTGCGTTACACCCATACTTTCCTCAACGGCGATCATGTCCATCAACATTCTTGTGATCCACGAGTGAAATGATTCGATGAATGCAATGAGCAGGCTGTCCTCCGATCACGGAGCGATGGGGATGTAAAGTTCACCGTTTCAGTGAGTGACAACCCCAGCCTAATCATAGTAAGCACTTAGTCCGTCCTTTATTCAGACAATGCTTCTCCAATAATAACCTTTTCGCTTTTCTAATTATGCTTCTCTTTCTCTAATCCCTTTTTTTGTTTTCTTTCTCCTTTCGCTGTTTTGAATCGTGACAGGAATACAAGAAAAGCGATGGTGGAAAAGGAGTGAAGTGTCAGCATAGTGTTAGCTCCCTTTCTTTTGTTCTCTCAGCCCTCGCTTTTGTAGTTGATAGCTCTACTAAACCACAAGAGAAGAAGATGCCATTAGCCTATTAAGAAACCGGCGGCATAGACTATGCAGAGAAGAAGATGCCATTAGCCTATTAAGAAACCGGCGGCATAGACTATGCAGCGTTGTCAGATATATAGAAGTAATCAATCCAGTGTCACCCCTAATTATTAGATATATATACTAGTACTAGTACTTAGTTTCACAACTAGTGCCATCAAACACCATTGGTGTCACTATTACTGTACCAAGATCCTTGATGTACTCCGTCACTACTACAGACAGCTCCACTAGGTTTACTAAATGTGAGGGTTAATCCACAATGCTGGTACCAGCCACAGGTCACATGTAGAACCAGTACAGCTACAGCCTGCTGCATAGCTGCAACGGGCGCAGATATTGTATACAGTAATCGACAAGGGCGGCCCAGTGACTGGAGCGCGGAGCACATGTCCATGGCAGTGGTCTGTCTCCGTATTTTACTGCTGATGCTACTGCAAGATCGCAGGCCATTTGGATATCGCAAGACTTGTTACTCTAGATTTCATATGCATATGTACTCCAGTCGCTATCCCTGTTTAAGGCTCATAGTATCTCCCCTGAACGATCGCTGCAAAAACTGTTTAATTTGTTTCTGCTTTTGGTTACGGTCTGGTGTGGATCTAGTGTAGTTGACACCCTACAGAAAGAAAGAAAGTGAAAGAAAGTTATGCATGCGTTTGTGCCTCCATTTTCTTTGTATTTATCTGAATTCTGAACGAAGTGATCGAATGTGGTGTTGCCGATTTGACCATATAATCATTGCATCACGGGGCACAGGACAAGTTTGTTCGGTCAATTTGATGATGGCTGTAGGCTGGTTCTTCGTTGGCAAATACTAGTGAGGCTACAGTGGCAACACAAGCGCGACATGTTCACATGAATCCTTGTGTGCCCCCAGCTTATGCTTTTGTGAATCAATTCTGTAGAATATTTGTTTGGCCGTTTTTAGGTAGCATAAGCTTTGTGTTAAGGTGTTCATAACGCTGGATCTCTTAGCCAGCCTGTTTGCTTGGTCCATGCGCCGCAAATGTTGAAGGTGACACGAGGGCTTGTTCGTAGATAGCTAGCCGGGCCAAATTTGGTCGGCGAAAAACTGTTGCAAAGCCAAATTATGAGGCGATAATGAAATACTGGGCAGCAGATTCATTCGTGACATAGCTTAAAATTAGACTGGGTAAACCCTTCAGCTTATTTGTCAAAGTTTGCTTTTGATCGTTCTTTCGGCAGCTCTCTTGTTTTCCCAAGTTTGCTTGAACATTTTAACCAGGTTAGTCGTAATCAAACACTGCGGCGTCTGCTCATTTAAACATGCATGCTGTTAATGATCAATGCGGTTCGTTAGGAGTAAGTTACCGCCGGTATCTGTGCGCGTTACGAACAAGGCTTCACTGTCGCCTTTCCCTGCTCGTGTCATGTGCAGGTAGTACACGCGCACTGGAGTTGACCAGTAATCTCTTGCGTCCGTTTGCTTCACGAGCGCGCGACCGGTTCACCTCGTACGTGTGCATACGGGGCGGAAGAAGCATGGTCCGACCCGGGTACGAGCTGGTCCGACCCGGGTACGAGCTGGGTGCACCAAGGTGAAAAGGTGTCTCGCACGAGACCGTGGCCCCACCCTGGCAGGCCTCGTCATTCCCATGTGGGCTTTGCAGCGTGCCCCAGCTTTTATCAAGCCCATCCATCAACCGGACGGTACTGGTCCTCTCTGTGCCCCGCCCCCCTCCGGCACGTACTATACCGGCTTCCCGCGGCGCAGGGCCAACTTGTGCTGTGTGCTGCTGCTGCTGCTGCACACACACATGCATGCCGTCGTGTCATGCAGGGCAGGGGGTACAGTTTTTGGCATCCGCTTTTCTTTCCCCATCTCGTTTGAAATTTGAAAGAGCGAGCGAAGGGAGTCGAGTCAAGCCACGCTCCGCTCGGGGGCTTCCTGTTTGGGCTTGCCCATCCTCACGCTCGCTAGCTCGTCGTAATCAGCGCCCAAATTTCCCGCAAAGACTGCTTTTCCAAAAGGGGCGGCCGGCTCGGTCCAAAACCTTTCGTGCCAAAGCCTCGCTCCGTAGAGGAGGGTTTGACGATAAAATAAAGCCTGCAAAGGCCACTGGCGCCTGCACATGCACGTCCGGCAATCGTTGCCCAATGACCAGAACAACTGGCGCGACACGACAAAGTAAAGCCGCGCGCGAACTCCGAGGCGCGGATAAAAAGAACACACTTCTCCTCCACTTCCTCCTCGCCTCCTCCTGCTCCCGAGAGAGAGAGTAAACAAACGCACTGAACTCACACACGCACAGGGGCCTCGGTGCAAATTCCCGCGGTCAAAGCCGGGGCCGAAGACCAAATCAGATCATTAGTGCGGAGGTAGCCACGGCCCCGGGGCTAATCCAAGTAGCATCTCACTAACTTGGAAAAAGCTAAGCACTGTGTCTCCGCTGCCGAACAATAATAGCGTTCGTACCCTACCGACCAGGCCATCCGCGGATGAGATGGATGCCCGTGCTCAGGGCTCAAGGACAAACACCCACCCCCGCTAGGCGCCACCGGACACCGCGGCCCCTCCGCACGGTCACGTCGCGGGCGGGACCCGTGTGCCACCCTCTCCTACCTGCCTCCCTCCCTCACTGCGCCCGCTGTTTTGCCCGGCGCGGATGACGCCGCGGAAAGAGGCGTTCTCCTGGGCCGCTGCTCCCGTGCTCCTCCGCTCCGTTCGGCGTCGGTCTCCTCCTGTTTCTCTTTCTTAGGGCTCCGCGCGTGCGAGACGACAGCGGCGTGCACACGTACGCGCCCGGCGCGTGGTGGGGCGGAGCGGGGCAGGGCTGGCTGGCTGAGAGCCTGAGACGAGAGATGAGCGGAGCAAGTCGGCCAAGCCGATGGTGGTGGTGGTGGTACCGCTAGGGTCCGGCTCCGGCTGCCGTGCCGGACCGCGCTACTACTACTAGCTGTGTGTGTGTGTGTGTGTGTGTGTGTGTGTGTGTGTGAGACTGCTGCGCGCGCGCATGTGCCGGCATGTGCGGCGGCCCCCGCGCTGCTGCCATCGCCGGGCGACTGTCCCTCCCTCCCTCGCGCTCCCCCGGATTTGGCACCCGTGGATGCGGATCGCGGCGCTCCTGACCGGCATGTGGGGCGTAAGATTGTGCGCCGCCCTCGCCTGGCTCCCGGTTGATCATTACGCCAATAAATTATACTCCTACTAGGAGAATATAATCTGCCTGCCGCGATCCCAGCGCGCCGCGCCACGGGCGCACATACAGATCGAGGCGTCGTGGTACTACTACCGGTGCCACCTCGCGCACGAACAAATGGCTATATATCGTTCGTGTTCATCAAGGTTACGAACAAATTATACGGAGTACTATAATGCAAGTTCATTTGTCGTTAGGGAGCTCGCCGAGCGTGAAGCGATCAGATTCTGATACGTTGACATTGCCAGGTGTTTGGGACGAGTTACTATTTGAATTTTAACTGACCGGTGCTCGCGTCCTGCTCGATTCCAGCCTGATCCAGTTCACGCAAGTACTAACCGCCAGGCGCAACAACGCAAGACTGTAGGCTGTACCTGTGCTCTCGAAGTGACCCGCACGGCTACTTGTCGGCACATTGGGTTTCATTGAGCTGGTTGTTGCAGAAACTTGAAAGCGATCACACGAATTCGAGCAAATGACGGCGACAAAAGAAATACTCCAAGCATTCCTAGGTTTAGTTAAAGTCAAACTGTTTTAACTTTAATTATTAATAACAAAACAATTATGATGCTTGACTATATATACATAATATTGTTTGATTTATTATGAAAGCAACTATCTTAATATGTAACTTTTTCTATTTAATATATTTTATTTTTATAAATATTATTAGTCAAAGTGGGAGACATTTGACTTTCAACAAAACTAAAAATGCTTATATTATAGAACGGAGGTAGTAGTAGGCACAACTAGTCGTATGGCCCTCTTCCTGTCACGGCTATGGGCACCCGATTCGATGGTACAAGCACATCATCACTGTGCATTTGAAGTGATGATTAGAGAGTGAGTAAATTTCAAAAAAAAAACCAAATTACGTTTTTTTCATTGCAAAAGAAAACTGTGCAACTTTGCATTTTCCAAAACTACAACGATTTCAGATCCTTTTTTGTTGAGAAAAAAACGATTTCAGACCTTATCAAGAAGAAACTAAACTTTAAGGCACAAAATAGGCCATGCAGACAGTTCCTTGATCTCAACCATTACATATTTTTTTATAGAGATTTCAAGTTTAAAAGTTTGACTTTAGAAAAAAAATTAAATGAACACTAAGAAGTAGTACAACATACTTGAACTGTGGCAATTTTTCTTAGAGCTTCTCCAAAAGTGGAGATAGGTTAGAGCTAGTAGTTGCCATCTCTTAGAGAGGATTGATGAGAGATTGGTACTATGTTTCATTTTCTTATTATGTGTAGATACTAGGTTTTGAAAAAGAGCTAACCTGTGATGCTCTCTCTCATCTTTTTTGGCAATAGTATAATTTTATTTATGTTGGCTCTTAGAACCCCTGGTGAAGCTCTTAGTGAACCAAACAATCCGTAAAACATAAAATAAACGAAAACAATACTACCGCCAGCACAATACACTCTAGAGTACTAAGTTTCAGGTGCACGTGTCTCCCAGCCTGAAGCATGCAATCTGAAGTCGCCTTGCATCAACTTGCCAAACCCCGCGCCGACTAAATTCAAATATGATTATCCGGGAAGCAGCAGTGGACCAGATTGGATTAGGCCCGCTGGGAACCTCCATTAATGACGGGGCCTACGCACTGATCCCGGTCATCAAAACAAACGCAAAAGAGACGGGGCCGACCCGAGGAAGCGCGACACACTGCACGAGCAAAACTTACCCACGAAACCTGCCACCTCGCGTCGGGGCCGCGCGCGCCGCGAGGCGTGGGGGTTCAAAGTTCAAACGAGAACCAGCGCGTCGGAGACCGCGTGCGCCCGTCCGTCGTCCGGTTCCCGCGCGGCGCGGGTGCCGTGCGACGGATTCCCTCCACGGGACGGTGGTGGGCCGGCGGACGGGTGCGTACGGGCCGGCTGTTCTGTTCTTTTCGGCTCTCTCTCCTCGGGCGTGGGGCTCCCCCTGCGGCAGGCCGCGGCGGTGCCCGTGCCGTCTCGGCGCGGCCTCCGGCGCAGGGAAGCGCGCTCGCGCTGCGTGCGGTTGCGATGTCTGTCGTCCTTGCTCCGCGCTACCGGTGCGAGACGGCGTCGTGAGCCACACGCATGCACGTTCCCGTGTTCCACGACGCGACTCTCGATGTGCGCGCGCCCGCGCGGCGTTGAGAACTGTGAGAACGGATGTCGAGATCACCGGGAGGGTGGAGGGACGACGAACTTTGTTGCCAACTTTGTTGCCTCGGTGGAGAATCGCATTACCCAAGGCCGACCGGCTAATATGGGCTGCGCAATATATTTGGCCCATAACTTTATGCCAAATTCGGCGCGAGGCATTGTAGTAGCCCACGGGCAACGGGTCATGGCCATACTAGCCCATCCATCAGTTTCGGCGCCTTATCAGGTTAAAATAAAATCACCAACGGGAAAAACAGCATCAGGTGATCCAAAAAAAAAAGTGTGAAAAAACCGCAAAAAATGTATTTTGAAATGCAGTCATTTCACTGAAAAAATGGAAGATAAAAGTAGTAGTGAGCAAAAAACTACCATGATACCATCCAAATGGAAACTGGAATGCTTATTTATGAACTCCAAATGGAGAACAATGCCTGTGCTTCGTTGCATTCACTAACCTATTAGCAATAAAACCAACACCAAAACCGTGAAATATAATTTTGTTCCTTCCTTCCATAGAGTTTGCTGTCAGTCCTTACAATGCCCTTTACTCTTGTAGCTCGTTGCAGATACTACAAAGGCTAGAAGATTCATCAGACTCAAACCGGCCATCATCCAGTAGAATCGATCCAAATGTCCTTCGTTCAAGTTATCAGGTATCCACCCAGGACTGCCTCCTCTGGCTGTGAACACAGGCACGAGAGAAATGATCAATGAACTCAAGTAATTTCCAACCGAGCCGTTTGCAAACGAGAATGCCAAGCATAGGCTTCTCATGGCGTCTGGTGCTTCCTCGTAGAAAAACTCGTTTAACCCAATCGAGAACACCTCGCCGGTGCCTATCAGGAAGTACTGGGGTCCTTGCCACAGGATGCTCATTGGAACAGCAACCTTACGATGCACTAAACCTTTGGCATGTGCAATCTGTAACCGATAACTCTCCACCAATGCTGCAGAAACCATGGAGAGCGTGGAGAAAACTAAACTAATCCCCATCCGCTGCAGTGGTGTAATGCCAGTGGCCACACCAGTGAATTTCCTCAATACTGGAACAAGAACTTTTTCATAGACTGGAAGGAGTACAAGGACGGCAATGACATCAACAATTTGAAAAGATGCTGCAGGTATTTCTAAACCGCCGATGTTTTTGTCCATTACCATCGCTTGCTCTATAAATGTTGAAAACATCTGTTCAAGTACTGTAGACCAAAATATCATTGTCATCCAGATAGGGAACATTCTGATTAAAATCTTTAACTCCTCTACTTGAGTGACAGTACATATTCCCCGTGGATTAAGCATGCCAACAGATTCACAGTCAGATGATATCACAATTGCAGCTTTATCAAAAAACCTGCAAGAGAAGAACGTTCACCTGTCAGATTCACAATGTTTGTAGGCTCTATCGCTTTCTTATACTAGTATTAATTATCAACTAAAGTTACATAAGCATAAATGAATTCATTAGCGTACTGAAAGAATATCAGGATGGATAGGGTACTACTCAAGTCCATCTGTATGCTCCAATTTTCTTCTTCCGTCGATTGATGAACCTTGCCCAGAAATCTCATAAAGAAGAGAGCAATTGCACGGCAAGTCTTTTTTGAAGTTACGAGTAGCTGCAACAATGACTTGGCATACTCTTGCAACAGGGCTTCCTCGAGGTTTTTGAAATCTATACATAGTAGAGCCCAAGAGAAAAGCGCCTGCACCCAAAGCAACAAATACTGCAGCTACGGTAAAACCCCAGAACCAGCCTTCACGGTCTTGCACCCACACAATAATAGTCCCAGAGATCAATGAGGCAGCATTGAGTATGAAATATCGCCAATTGAAGAAAGAGCTCTTTCTGTTTCTTTCCTCTTCATCAGTATGATCGAACTGATCAGCACCAAAGGATACAATACAAGGATATAGCACACCATACCCTAGAGCAACGATGTACAAACCAACGAAAACTACAATGCACCGTGATGATTCTGCACTTGTCCAAGCAAGAGAAACTTGGAGAACTTTAGAGTTCAGTGGAAGTGCTGCTGACAGAACTAGAATCACCATTCCCTAAATCAATAGAACAGGAAAAGGAAGGGTTAAAAAAGTGTGTGGTGAGAAATTTCATCTGAAGTGTTTAATGCACGTGTAATATTACAGCAGCAGCATGACCTGGGATGTTTCTTTCAAAACACCACTATAACTATGTGACCAAAATATAATTTCTCTCTTTCCCCAAACAATAAATATAATTTCTCTCAGCATATAGTTAGGAGTTCATCTTACAGTATTTGCTTAAAAAAAATAAGAGATTGCACGCTTATAGTAATGCTAGACTTGTATTCCCTTTGTATTTTTTTTCTTGGCGTCCGTTATTTCAAATTTGAGCTAACCAGTGTCAAGAAGAAGGAACGGATGGAGTAAAAGTTATGGATTAAATTTAGCACTTACAATAATGAAGATTGGGCAGAATATCACTACTGTCCAGTAATTCCCCAAATATGAATCAGCTAAGAAAGCTCCAACCAGTGGTGCAAGATAGCTAGTACCCTGCCAAATGGAAACATTTCTTGCAGCGGCGACATTTGCTTCATGCAGAGATTCTGTGAGATAACTGACTAGATTCTTTGTAATTGAAGAAAAGGCCAAATACACGCAGAAAAAACAAACTGTAATAGAACGATTAATTTGCATTAGATCATGTATTGAACAAAGAACCCAACAAGAAAAATATTAACATAAATTGGAACAAAAATAGCAGTTATGTGTCCTACTTTGGTTTTCAGAATAAAGTCTGATTATTTGTTTCATAACATTTGGAGCACTTGCCTAAGGTTAACGAGCAAGCCTTCCAGTTTCCTGTATGTTTTTTGGATGCCGGATGCCTGAAGATACTAACAGATCCATCGCCTGTACATTCTTTTGAATTCTGCATTCCATGGTTAGAAACAATAAGCAGCTGGGATGAGTAAAAAAAAATATTGGTCAAGGTTAGGGGAGAGGGGGCCTATAGGAAGCACGAAACATGAAAGAGTGCCAAAAATTGATTTTCTTTTAGAAATTACTTGGAAAATTTAAAGAACTCAACAGAGAGGGGCACTAGACACTGGAGGACCTGAGCTCCCCTAGTCCCCACCGTCTCTGTCCGTAGTTACTAGGATTGACAGCCCAACCATCTTATTTTGTCACAAAATTAAATATACAATGGACGTACTTTTATGCAATGACAATGACAAATATTTTGTGCCGTCGAAGGAACAAATGTGATGGAAGGTAACAAACGTAATCATTTATAAACTATTCAAAGCACACACTTGCACTTTTTTTTTTTTGCGAGTAACACACTTGCACATAAAGAAACCAGTAAGGACACACTTGCACATAAAGAAAGAGGAGTGTCGACGACCTCTCGCGAGTCATCATATTCCAGCAGAGGAAACCTGTAAGATTGGTCTATGGAGTCCATGGCTTCCAGTTCCTCTCCTACAAGTACACAAACACGAGGCAAAGGTTCATATCCTGATATAACAAGAAAAAAAAAAGAGTAAATCAATAGAGAAACTTACGATGCAACTGTTGTTTGGACGTCCCAAAAATTGAAACATTATGACCCTAAGATGATTTTCTTCTTAAAGCACTAAGAGGTAATAACAACAAAAGACGCTCAGCTGAGTTGCTTGATCAGATGATCATTCGAGACTCAAATAAAACACAGTTGACTAGTGGAAACGTGTCCGTGACACTTTGAATTTTGGCATTAGGCAATTCCAGGTCAACGATTCTCAGATGCTTGGGTCGTCAACGTCGAGATTCATGTCCTTCACTACACGAAAACACGAGAACAGACGAAAAAAGAAACTCTCCCCCTCTCTTGCAGTTGCAAGCAAGATGTGAACATACCATCCTGGAACCCGCAACAACTATAACGTAGCGAAATCAACAAGAGGATCCAAACAAAGAACCTGATCACGGTTCTAACTATGACTCCCCTCCCACCAGGGGACAGGAGGATTAGGCGCCGCAGTAGGAAGCGGCATGGACAGAGTTGAGCAGGCATCATGAGATAGGGATCCGTAGAGGTGAGAAGACGAACCTGGGTTCCTTGCCGCTTGAAACGGGTGAACCTAAGCAAGTTCTATCCAGGTGAAGCTTTCCTAGTCCGGGTGAAGTTTCCGTTCATGCCTCCCTTATACCGGAAGTAGACTTGGAAAGCGACTTGTGGAAATGGTCATGACCGGTTGAAATGGGCTGCAAAGACAACTAAATATCGTTTGGAGACCAGCCCCAAATGTTTTAAATGCTTCTAGAAAATCACATTCAACTTTGTTGTTTTTAAGGTTTGAAGTTGGTATACAACAGGTAAAGGAAGTAGTACAGTATGACAGCAAGATACTTACGAGTTTATATACACCAAAGCTAAAATTCCAAACTGAATCAAGAGAACCAACAACCAGAACAGCCATGTTGAGGATTCTCGAACGTGTTGGCTGAGAATCTATTTCTGACTGGAACGTAGGCATTCATAAACAACTTAGTTCTTACACAGCATGGCGATTATACACACTGAAAAAGAAGAAAAGAAAAAGGCGATGCTACCTCCTCATTTGTTAGATCTCCACAGCAGTATGAGAGAACACTGATCTAAAATACGTAGTATACAAAAGAATGCATATCTGCACTTAATCATTACGGTTTCCATGGTGCTGGAGGTGGTGGTGGTGACGGAAACATGGGTGGCACAGCAGAGAACATGGTGTTCTTGTCCACTCCATGTCCTTCACCCGACAATGCTACCAATGCTGCGACTAGACCAGCATTGCCTGCTAACGTTGCTTCAGTGTAGTTGTAGTTCTTGCGGACATCCTTGAATCCGTCATGGCGATCAGGACCAGCAACCATGCTCCTACAATGATGTTAGGGTTTGGCTTCTTGGTGTCCCCCACTTCCACCCTCCTTTGCAGCCATAGTGAACACCATTCTTGGGGATGGATGCACCCCGGTGGTGAACATGTTTAGGATAGTGCTTGCCGAATCCAACCACATAGCTCATCTTCAAAGGATTCTTGCCTAAGATGTACTCAATCTGACACACGTAGCAAATTAGTACCCAGCGTTAAAAACTACTGCATGCAACAATGTGATAATATTGTTAACCTACCTGAGTCCTTGCAAAATTGCGAAGAACTTCGACAGAGTAGAAATGGGGACCGCAGTACCACCCAGGGGTATCTGCAGCCTCAAGATAGTCACTGAATACAGAAGCAAGGAATGCAGCATTGACCACATACTGAAGCGGTTGTGGTTTCCCATGATTTAACTGAATCAAACCACCTGTTATGCAAGAAAATTCAGCAAAATGGTCTGATAAAATGGCAGTCATAGAGTGAGAGTTGATGCGGAAATAACCTTTTGTTCTGTTGAAAGACTTAAAGATTGGAAGGTAGGAGCACATGATAATGCTAGTTTGATTGTGGAATGTCCTCAACATCTCTTCATACGGATATCCAGGACTCAAGAAAAGCCTTAACCGGCTCAGAAGAACCTGAAATGCCAGAATAGTACACAAATAACATAAGAGTGATAGGCAAGCCGCAAGCATGACAAAGCTGTTTATTCATTCAACAGCAGACAAGAATGCTATTTTTTTCTATCACACAAAAAGGCCTTTGTCTGCCATGCAACGAATGTAAAGAAAAAGTAGCTAACCGGTTTCATAATTTTAAGTCCACTGCATAACTATGATCTTATTGTGGAATGTGCAGTGCAGACCTCAACAGTGGAACGTCCAAGATCCGGTACAAGAATATCTATTTAAAACAGGTAACATGAGCGTAACATCGATACTTATTTTCCAAACCCCGTACATCCTAATTAACCCTTTCGGTAAAGTTAGGATGAAAAACCAAAGAGGGGCGCTAGACATGCTTAGGCATGTACAGTGCTAGGACGTGGGATTGAGTGAATATTGGACCACTAATATGTTGTGGATAATATCAAAGCATTAACCCTGTCTGCAGCAGATAACATATTGGTACCAACGAAGTTGCTGAGGCTTCCTTCAGATTGTCTAGAATGCAGATTTAATGTGGAAGACTGTTCTTATTCTGACAG